>WYDI02028104.1:0-20653 GCA_009867235.2 Psittacus erithacus | reverse complement strand
CTATTATATCATACCCCCGTAGATGTGCACACATCTCTAATTCCTCTTGTTTGTTCCCCATGCTACAGGCATTTGTACAGAGGCATCTGAGCCGAGCTCCAAATGAAGCCAGCTCATTGGCTGGAGCGGCTGGAATATCTCTACATTGCTCCAAGTATTTATTATAGGTGCTGGCAACTGACTGAGTGTGTTGGGATGGAATGATGCCCCCTTCCCCCAACACATCTAGTTTAAAGTTGTATTGCATCTACCCATCCTGTAGTTTGTCAGTTGTGGAAACACCATGAGAATAAGAAGAAAGGAGGTACCAAGTGCTCCTTTGAGTTCCTTTAGAAGTCTTGGATGAATACCATCTAGTCCCAGTGGGCTGTCAGTATTTATAGATGTGTTTGCAAATACAAACATCTCCTGCTCACACATCAACTTAAAATGGTTTCTTGCACTTCTTCTCCATAAAGAAAAGCAGTATTCTGGAAAAATCCATAAACTCTTCTGTACTGAGCAGTGCAAAGCACTGCCACAGCTTTCTGCACTGTGGCTGAATCTTTCACAGTTCTTTTCTCGGCTGAAATTAAACAGGTGGATCAAAAAGGGGAAAGAAAATTGAACTTCTTATTTTCTCAGAACTCCTGAAAATTCTTAATTACATCTTAAATACAGTGTCATAGGGCATGTTAATGTCCCCTCTGGCATTCCATAAATGCTTTTCCCATGTATTGTAAAATGTGGCATGTTTGGTTGTTGGTTGGCTTCTGCATGCACAGTGGCAGTGCAAGTGTTGTTGGCATTGTACAAAGCCTGGTTGCAAGCTTGCTTCCTCTGATGTCTTCCCAGATGTCTTTTGCTATCATTCTTCATACATTTATGAAGCAACATGAAAAGAAGCTGACATCTATTTCTAAATAATGTAAATTTAAGAAATCCTGAGTCAAATCTTTAAAAAATTCTAAGAAATAATTTCGTCTTTCATACATAATAATAAAACCCATATGCTGTCATTAAAGCAGGGCTGTTCTCAGTCATTCTGTCTACTTAAACCTGGAATTTATTTATCTTTATATTTATTTATGTATTTATTTAGAGTGGGCAGTTGAATGTATTGATATGTACAGACATTCTGGAAATGTAATAAAAGAAACTACAGCCCCAGTTCACAAGGAAATTTAAGTTTGTGCCCACACCATAAATATACAAACAGTCCCACTAAGTTTTATTTATGGTCTACTTAAAGTTAGGTGTGCAGCCAAAAACCCCACTACATTGCATCTCCTCCTTTCCAGATCTCCTGTGGTGGGTGTGTTTGTGCTGGTAATTTCACATGAACCTTCACATGCTACAGAAAAGAGATTTAGAGTACAAAATATACACATCAGTTTCAGGATGTTATAAAGCAGAGTAATTCCTGATACCAGGGAGCAGTCCAGAGCATTCTTTGTAATTGTAAAAGTGGAATAACATATGGAGATACGAAAACATCTAAAACTTGTGAATATTTTGTAGAATAATTACTTGCTTCTAAAGAAATTGATTGCATGTGCATGTGCGCCTGAGGGCACTGTTTTAACAAGGAAAACAAGTTAAAATTAGATGTACAGAACACATAATGCCGAGACTACACCAGGGTGAATGAGAAAATAGATGTTCATGAGATTCTCCATCAGGTAACCCCAGCTTTATATCTTCACATCAAGACAGAGAGAAGTATACTGCAGGAAAAGTCATTGGGAGCCCTTGGGAGAGAAATTAAATGCCTATCAGAAGGTAGTTAGAAAAGAAAGGGGAAGGAAGGAAGGAAGGAAGGAGGAAAGGAAGCAAATCAACTAGCAGATTCACCAGATCTTCTGGAAGAAATCACCAGAGAACTCCTTATGGCTCCGGACTTCAATAATTTCTAAGGGGGGTGCTCAGGAGCTCTGCTCGGCAGGAGGCTGGCCCATTGCCAGCCCTGCCAGGACAACAGAGCTCTGCACAGCTCATTCATCATGCAGAACTGTTCACCAAGGACTGACTACGCTGAGAAAGGTAGGCTTTTCTGCCAAAATACTGCCATAGGGTGTCAAATCCAGGTACAACAAGCTCATTCTAATGCTTCTGTTACTCTGAGCTAGAAGAAAATAAAGAAACATCAAGCACCAAACTGCAACAGTCAAAAGTATTGCCAAACAAAAGAAAATAGATTTGGGAATCATTTGGAACAAATGCATGCAAAAAAAATCATTAGACCTGTAGCGTATAATGATATTCTAATGGCAAAATGAGAGAACTACAAGCAAGAGCTTGAGTGTATTTTGATAGAGCACTCTATACAATTTAGCTAAAGACTGGGAAAAGCAACATTGCCGGGAACCTGAAGAAATAAAAAATACTTTAAAAATAAGAGGTTTGGAACCCAGAAGCATATTTCCTGAACATTCAGGTCTGAGTTGATAGCAGTCTACAATTCAAAAACAAAAAGCACACACACACAGAAGTTATTCTTAAAGTAGGCAAAGGTGATATGATATTGTAAGGGGAAAATGGGAAGCAGGAGTTGTAATTCAGAACAAAGCAAAAGCAGTACTTCTAATACTCAGAAAAATGTTTTCTTTAAAGAAAGGCACAGAAAAAGGAAGAAAAGAATAAAATCGCCTTCAGAGAAAAATTAGCTTTACATGAGAAATTAATGTGTCTGTACTTGGTTTATAAAATACGTATTGATGTTTGTGATCACATTTTTGCCCTTCAATTATATTTTGTAATTACTAATTTCTGAGGTCTAGTAGCAACACTGGCTTGTTGACTGCAGGCTGGTTTGTATACTGTGTGTATCCAAACTCTTCTGGCCCCAATACAGCTCCACAGAAGCTATGCCAGTCTAACAAAGAGGAAATTTGGTTCTTTTTCTTGGAAGCAATTTCTTCAGCACTTACATATTATTTGGGATCCTTTCCATTTGTTATCTTTTAAGTGAGAAAACAAAACAGAACACATTGCCCTGGAAATCTCACGCAACTGTAATTTAAGTTTGAATGTTCATCTAGTGAACTGCCTTCGTTTAACAGCCAGCTATTGTTAACATGATAATCAGCGTGAAAGAATATTATTGCCCTCACAAATGCAACAGTAACCGAATCCAAGAAGAGAAAACCAAATCAACCAAGAAAAATAAACAAAAAATGAGAAAGGAGAAGGGGGAAAGAAAGAGGGGAGGAGAGGCGAGGCAAGGAGAGAATGAGACAAAACAGAAGAATATAGTGAAGAAAGTGTAAAACTCTCCCCTTCACAACAAAATGTCTGGTAAACTGAACACCTTTCAGATCACTGAATACCAGTTGGAAGGGACCTCAAGGATCATCTAGCCCAACCTTTTTTGGCAAAGCATGACTTAGACTAGATGACCCAGCATACTGTCCAGCTTCATCTGCGCCCAGTGTATTTACAGGTCTGCTCTAAAGCCTGCTATTGTGAACTGGAGTCTTCCTGGGCAATGGATCAACCCCTGTGGGCAAATTCTGCCCGAGTGAAGTGGCTGAGCGTAAATACACCAGGAAGTCTGTCCCACCCCTGGGGCAGAGAGGAAATGGTGTGGGGACACATGGCCCCAGAAGTTATACCCTCCAAGCTGGATAGCAGTGGGATGGCCTTAAGCAGGCTACCGTGACCTCTGAAGACAATGTACAGCTCGAGTGACACCATTAATGTTCTTAAATACCTACTGCACTGCTCAGAGGTATCTTTTGCTCTTTTAGTATGTTGGACCTCAATCTCCTCCATTTTATTTTCACCTAGAACCTGACACCTTTGGGTTACTTTCTTAACCCATGCCCAGCTCAAAGAGTTTAGGTTAGCATTTCAGCTCCAGGAGCACAGTTGCTCCCTCACCCCCACTCATGTATCACACTATAACCTCCATTATAAATTTGTAGTATCTTTTAGAACTGTATATGTCAAACAGACTCAATTAAAGTAACTTAAAGTGCACACTAAACCATTTTATTAGGGATGGAACTATAAATAGAATAACACTGGAAAGTTGTTGGTATATATAAGCCCACCAACTTGCAGGTAAATGAGCTTCATTATTAAGCACTTTCTCTGCTGACAAGGTAATCTTAATATATATTGTATTATATAGAGGTGCTGACTGAATTATTAAAAGATACCTTGAGAAAGAAGCAATTTGTATTAAAAGTCTAAGGCCATAAAGATCATAGGGATCGTAATGGGAATGAAATTAATATGGGGTTACAAAAGGAACAGAAATAAAAGTACAGCTATACCACTGTAACAGAGATTGCGGAGCACATGTGTATTATTTAAGAATCGTTATGTGATGATGTAATTAAAGACTTTTGTAATGTGTAATAACAGGCAAAATAACAAACCAAATTAGTTTTATGTGCACTCTTCACCTTCCAAAGTTTTGAGTCTGGTGCGCCCAGCACTCTGAATACAGTAACGCACGCTGAAATCTTTTCTTGAAATCTGGGGTATGTACCAGCAAAAGGTAATTTCCAAAATGCAACTTTATACTTCCCATACACTGAAGAGTTAGAAGGCAGATTTTTCAGCTGTCTATATGACTTCTCTTTCATTAATGAAGTTGATGTGAAGGAGCTATATTTAGGCACGTAAAACTGCCCTATCATAATCTCAGTGCTGTTCTTATGAAGATACTCTAGCAAGGTGGTTGAACTGCCCCACTGCTCTATTTCGGGGGGTGGGGGGGGGAAGGAAGGGCAAGTTTATAATATATTCCAGAGATGGAAAAAAAAAAAGCACTATCCCCAAAAAACCCTGAAAGCGGTGAATCGGCTACTCATCCCGTTCGTTTGGAAATGCAGGGCGACAGAGAGGGGCCAAAGGGCAAACGGCCCCCCGCCCCGATCCCGAAGCCTGTGCCTGGCAGTGGGCATCGCGACGCGGGTAACTCCAGCGGGCAGAAGGCCCATGGCCTTCAGGACCCGGGTAGCCACCGTACACCCGCGTCCCCTCCCGGGCTCCGAGGGCAGAGGGGAGTGCTTCGAAGTCTTCGCCGGGATCGCTCCGCCCGGGACGGCTTCCTCCGGCCACGGCCGCTCATCGCCGAAGTTGGAAGCCGCAGGCGGGGCCACCTCCACTGCTGAAATACGGGGATGAGCTCAGAGGGGCGGCCGCAATCCGGGAGCAGCCGGAGCTGCGAGGAAAGGGGCGGGGGGCCGTGAAAGGCATCGTGAGTTCGCCTAGTGAATTTTATGCCTAAAACGCTATTTCTCCGGGCGGCGGAATAAAAACGGTGTCTCCTCATTTTCCCCCAAACGCCTCTTAAGACAGTGAGTCACGGCAACAACTCTTGAATTCCACCTCGCAGTCGCGTTTCACAAAGTTGGGGGAACTACGGCAGCGCTTCCTGCGGGACAGCGAGGCAGCGGCCGCCCGCCCTGAGCGGGTTCTGCCGCGGGCCGGGCGTTACGGCTAAGCATCACCACCGGTACCGGTCCTGTCACCGCGGCGGGGCTGCGGTGGCTCCCTCGAGCCGAGGGCCCTCTCTCTGAGGGAGAAACCTGAGGGGGGGTGGCCGTGAAAGGGGACCACCGCCCTCGTCGCCGCCCCGTCCGCATGCCCTCGCGTCCCGCCACTCCACTCTGGTCCGGTCCAGGCAGACTCACCCCAAACCGCGTCGAGGACACCGAGGGGCGCTGGCGGAGCCGGCGGCAGCGCCGCACCCCTCCCGCGGCGCCAGCCCCTGGGGGCGACGGCTGCACCCCGCCTATCCCCGTCGACCTGCTTCCTCACGCCGCGTAGCCGCCGCGCCCACCTCCCTTGGCCGGGCCGCCAAGCCACCGCCTCCCTCCACCGTCACCTGGCCCCACAGGGCCCTTCCCGCCCTGGGGCCGAGCGCCCCCTTCCCCGCCCCTGCGCCAGTGCCGGTGCCGGTGCCGGGCGGGGGGCGGCGGCAGCGAGGGAAGAGGGATGAGGTCATCCTCTTTCCCGGCGTCAGTCAGCTGGGTGGTGGCGGCGGTGGGTGCGGACGGAGGCGGGCGGGGAGGCGGAGGGAGGCGGGATGCGCTGCTCCGGGCAGCGCTGCCCTGCCTGCTCCCGGTTCGGGGAGAGCGCGCCGGCGGCCCCGGCGCCGCTGGCCCCAGCGGAGGCGGCGGCGGGTCGGCCGGGCTGAGCGCAGCTCCCCGCAGGCAGGCGGCGCTGCGGGAGCGGCCGCCGCGAAGGAGCCGCCCGCGGGCGCGTAGCCCGGCGCGAAGCGTGGACAGGGGACGCGGGGAGCGGCGGGTCCGCGGCGGAGGGCGGGAGGCAGGAGGCGAAGGAGGAGGAGCAGGGGGAGGCGCGGGATAAAGGAGCGCTCACTGCTCCCGCTTGCTCTCCGGCGGGGCTGAGGGAAGCATCATGGCCGCGAAGTCGGACGGGCGGCGGAAGATGAAGAAGGGCGGCGAGGTGGCGTTCACGCCGCTGCAGAACTCCGAGCACTCGGGTTCCGTGCAGGCGCTGGCCCCGGGGCTGCCCTCCGGCGCCGGGCCGGGAGGCGGCAGCGACGACGACGAGGCGCCCGGGGGCGGGTGCTGCAGCGGCGGCGGCGGGGACGGCTCGGGCGGCGGCTCCCGCTGCTGTGGCTGCTGTTGCTGCGGCGGCAGAGGTGGAGACGGCGGTGGGGGTGGCGGCGGGGGCTCCCGGGGCTCGGGCGGGGGCTCGTCCTCCTTGTGCCTGCGGCTGGGCAGGGAGCAGCGGCGCTACTCGCTGTGGGACTGCCTCTGGATCCTGGCCGCTCTGGCCGTGTACTTCGCGGACGTGGGCACTGACATCTGGCTGGCGGTCGACTACTACCTGCGGGGCCAGCGCTGGTGGTTCGGGCTCACCCTCTTCTTCGTGCTGCTGGGGTCCCTCTCCGTGCAGGTCTTCAGCTTCCGCTGGTTCGCTCACGACTTCAGCACCGAGGACAGCGCCGCCACCGCCCCCGGCCACTGCCCGGCCACCGAGAGCAAGCTGCTGGTGAGCAGCGGCTCGGCAGCCGCGGACATCGACGCCGCCCGGCCCTGCACGCCGCAGCGGCAAGCGTCCACCGCCAGCAAGAGCAACGCCACCAACAGCAGTACCAACAGCAGCAGCAACGCCGCTGGCAGCGGAGCCGCCGGTCCCCGAGCCGGCAGCGGCAGGTCGGCGTCCTGCGCCTTCTGCATCTGGCTCCTGCAGTCGCTCGTCCACATCCTGCAGCTCGGGCAGGTCTGGAGGTGAGGAGCCGACCCGGGGGCTGAGAACCCTCGCCGCGGGGAAGGGAAGCGCGGCCGCGGGAGGGACTCTGAGCTGTGGCCGCCGGTCCCCCCCGGGTCCCTCCTCGGGACAGCGCTCGCCGGGACGGGACGGGACTCAAGGATTTCCGGGTCTCCGTGGGGCGGGTGGTGACCCCGGGCGCGGAGTGTTCTGCCCCGTCGAGGGGGGCCCCGCGCGTCCCCGGGCTAACTATGCCGCGCGGGCGGCCCCCTCCCCTGGAGGGTCCCTAAACTTCCGGGGAAACCTGCGCGGGGGAGAAGAAAAGAAAGGGAGCAGACGGGGGAAAAGGGGAAATCCTTGTGCGTCTCCCGGTCCCTCACATGTGGCCAGGACAGCGTTGCTGCCAGCGGGGAACTTCACTTACAGTGAGGAGTTTCCTTCCAGAAACTGTTAATGAACAGCCGTTGCTGTGTTCCGGTGTGCACAGCTGCCTGTAAATATGCTCCTTGCTATGCGTGTGGGTTTTGTCTATGTGGTGTAGTAAAGAAATGTCTTCTACATCAAGTTCTGAGTAGCTGCTCTCAAAAGCATCCACAAGCGACGTAATGTGTGTTACGGAAAGGATGTGCTGGAGTAGGCTGTGGAAGGCACTTACTGAAAAGGGAGGTGACGTCACAGTTTACAAAAGTAATGTTTTTCTTTATTTTAAGCATATTTCCAGGAAAGATTCATAGGCTGAATGCTCTGCAAATACATCTAGTGCTGCCTGAAAAGTGCAGAGTTCAGAATGCACAGTGTATAACGAGCTAAAATATCCACGTAAAATAGTGGAATAGATGCTGTGTTGAAGAAGGTCATAGAGTGGGGCAGTGCACTAAGGCAATGCCTGAAAATACTTCAGGTTTTCTTCTCGGGTGGGTGGAAAGGAATTCTCTTGTGCTTCTGTTTTGGAAACTTTTCTCTGCCTCCCTTCTCCCCCCTCCAATTATTTCATAAGAGTTTAATTTGTTGTCACTCTCTACTTCTGACTCTGGCGTTTTTGATCTCTGTCCCACCTTTTTGGACAGGGCCTGGCTTTTGCTCAGCGCAGTCTCCAGTACAGCTCAGTTCTGCTTGTGGCCTTTAAGCATCAAGGAATCCAAGTGCTGCTATATATTAGACTGAAGATCCTGGGATCCCATAACTGAGTATCTTTCACTGTCCAGATTTGTTGGTTTATTTTAACAATTACAGTTTTCTAAACTTGGAAAACTAACTTAAAGTTGTGGGTGTGCTCAATATGACACGACTTGAGAAGGAAGCAGGGTTTTGAACTAAAAGTGATGCTTTGGTCTGGATCTTGAATGCTGGCATGCTCCTTTATGCTCTACCTCCTCAGCTGAACACAAGTTAAATTTAGGACTTTCTGAATGAGGTGTTTTTTATGTAATGTTTAGTCCCAGTCCTGCAGAGGCAGAAAAGTAGGTACAGTGGCTCAAATTGTACATAGAAATTCATGCTGATACTCATTACTCATCCATATAGAAGACAGCATGTATCATGCTGGGTGACACAGAACAGAGTTTTGCAAAGTCTGACATTGTGACTGTATTGGCAAACGCAAAGAGCAGGGCTTTGGGTGGAGCAGGGTGTGATCTGATACTTTACAGCACTTCTGTCAGATGAGGTGCTTGGGATTTAAAGCTCTCCAGCTGCTTGCTTTTTGAGGAAGCACAATCTCTTTTAACATAATATTTATCCTTGCAAGAACACCTAGTCCTCTATATTTAAAGCTATCTGAGCCTCTTTTGATCATATGTAGCTTTTCTTCATCTTTTACGTGCAGTAGTGTAAGACTACCAGAATATTAAATTGACAAGGCATGTTAGAACGTTATATATGTTTTATAGTTCGTTTTTTTTGTTTTTTTTCCTTCAGTGAAACGGAACCATGGAATTGTTTGTCTGTCAGCAACTTAGTAGTTTTTATGTGTCACTTAATTTTTATTTTCTAGATAACTTTAGTAGTCAGTAACTTAATAGTTTTTATTTGCAGTTTTCCACCAACATAAAAATTATATTGTCAGTTGTTGCAGTTTTGCATATCAGTACTTCATAATTGATTAAAGTCACTTAAATTTAATTCTTTAGGTATATTCCTCGTAAGGGAGAGCCCTTGGAGTCATCTAATAATCAGCACCAAAAAGGAGAGGTCACATCAAACTCTGAGAAACTCTGTGCATGTGTCAGAACTAATGCAATCTCTGGAAATTTTCTGGAAAGTACTGTCTCTCTTTGGACACTTCATAGCCCAAAACTTCTGCTCCATAGTGTAACATTGGCACTGGCTTGAGCAAACAGCTCCTGAGTGTTTAGGCTGAAGAATGACCTGAAGTGTTTCCCAGTTGCATGTGTTTGGAGACTAACTCCTTCTTTGGTGCAGCTGTATATTGAAAGCCAAATCATTGAAACTGATTATGTGTTAATTTTAACTAAAATGTGCTAATGGGAAATGAATGAGGTCTTTAATGTGGCATGGAACAATGCTGGAAATAGGCAATCTAGCATTACTAAAACAATTTTTGCCTGAAGTGTAAAGAAGGAGAACTGCAGGAGCAGCTAAGCTGCCAATCAGTTCTGAATAAATGTATCTTTTTTTTTCTTTTGAAATTGACCTAACTTTTTTTTTCCTCCCAGAAATTTTAGAAGACTGAATTCTTCCATTCTGAAGAATAAGCATATAAATATATTTTTTTTTTCCAGGGGCTTGGATGTTCACAGACTTCCTGATAACACCATCCCTCAGTTAAAATTCCAGTGAAGTCTCCAAGGAGTTGCTTGCCACAGCTAAGAGCAGCTACTAGGGCTTTGTTGGCAGCTCATTTCGTATTAAAATATGATCACCTGCCTTCAGAGAGAGTTTCAGATACATATCTTTTTCCATACTTCCAGCGTGCTCCGCTTGGGCATGGAAACCACGCTGTGGACACCATTCTCCCATATAGGTGCTGTGAGAGATATGGCTTATTATTAGCACACTCTGGGGAGGGGAAGGAAGACGTAATTCACGGTGTCTTTGCATTCCATTGAAATTAAGAAAAGGGCAAAGGATGCTTTAATTTATAGTCTGGAAGGGCTATGTGGAGAATATGGGTCAGTAGGATTCAGATGAACTATTGCCTTTTGAGCCTGGCATCAAAATATGTAGCCATGCCTTTGAACATCTGTTTGATTCACTTGGTTTCCTAGGCTTAGCCCTGGCTTTCAAATTTTGCGGGGAATAGCAGGACTTGGTGACTGAATGTAAGAGATAATAGTGTTCACCTGGCATCTGTGGATGTGGTTTATGTCCTTGACAACCTTTTTTCTGGACAAGATTACTTTGAGTTGGCAGAATGCATGAGCCATGCTCCTGAAGCTGGGTGAAGAAGTCCTGAGAGCCAGCCCTGGGGGAGAATGAGTTGTGGGAAGTTGGGAGGGCGAGAGGAGGAGGTTGGAGGACTTGCTGATGCCCATCTTGTGGTGTCTGGAAAGCCAGAAGTAGCTCCCTGAGACAACTGTTGTAACTTGTTGGGGAATGGCTTGAGCAGGCTGCCTTCGTGCTCAGGGTGATTGGAGATTCCCTTGGAGGTGCTTGGTGGTCATGTTGTGTGAAAAGCTGCAGTTAAGTGTCTGGAAGAGAACAGTCAAGTTTTTGTAACCAACAAGGCCAAAGGAAGGGTGAATCATTTGCAAGGACTGGAAATTGCTCTTTAAAATTATTTCTGGGTAGCTCAGATGATACTGAGACGATTAAGTTGAACAGAGTGAGGGGTTTTGTCTGAGATTTACTAGCCATGTGGGAATCCACCTGGAGAAGGTGGAGGGGGTGCCAGGTTATTTACTGGCCCTTCCAGGTGGCGCTTGTCCAGGGCAGGTGTCTGTTCCAAAGTGGGTTTGTTTCCCGGAGAAGTGACACTATGATTTATCTATATCTGTTTATGTGTGCTACTAAGAAATCATTATCTTCCTTCTCCTTCTTGGTTCTTATTTGGAAAAAACCCAAAGAGTTGGAGGAGTGTTGTAGAGGTGATGCTGGATTCTCAAAGCAGTATGAGTTGCAGTCCCTCTGGTGCCCTGTGGAAGTATTTTTCACGAAGCTGGACCATCAGCTGTAGAATTTTCATTGCCTGCGCTCATAAGCTCCATCTCTGCAATTAGTTGATGCTTTTACAATTTAAAAAAAAGAAAAAAAAGAAAAAAAAAAGGAAATGGTGTTTGTACTGTGTATGAGAAGTCCTTACAACTTCCTCAGGTCAATACTGATAGATCTGTAGATACGTATACAGAGATATATACATCTTAATAGATACACTAGTAAGCATGACTGGGCTCTTAAGCTGGGACTGTGAGCAAGGTAGTTCAAATTAAGAAAAAACATCATCAGGGTTTAAATCAGATCAACTCCATCCCTAAACAGTGTCATTCGTTTTCACATTTTTGCTCTACATAGTGATTTTGACACTTCTGTTCAGCAGTAGCGTAGGAGTTCAGTGTATTTAGGTGGTCAATAATTCCAGCTGCCATTGGACTTCACAGAGAGATGGGATATCTCAATCTGACATCAGCTTTTCTCACTGTTTTGAAATCTGTCAGATAATTTGTCACGTTGAGTCCAAATTTATGAATCATAGCCATTTCCTAGACAAGATTATTGCATATCCTCCCCATCTGTCTCTTAGCGTAGCGAAATGCTACCACTCAGCAATACCATGTTTGTTTTATTGAGTTACTGCAGTGCTTGCATTAAAGTCCTACTGGCTAACTGTTTTGCTTGCTGTGTCTTCAAGACTTGGGAAAGGTGAAGGGCTGTCAGAAATAGGAATTAGAGTACTCTTTTTTTTCTCTTCCCCTCAGAAAGCAGGATTAGAAGGGGCAGCCCACCCTGTAGGTGGCCTGGCTACATTTTAATTTTGCTAATATATTCAGCAGAATAAATATTCTTTTTTTCTTTTTCCTTTTTTTTTTTCTTTTTCCTTCTCCTGAAGACAGTGATATGCAGATGAAGGCTGTGCCTTCCAAAGTTTTTTTTTTTGAAACACAAAAGTGAAGCTTTACTGTGTTCTTAAAAATCCCTTACAAGTCTGCATACAAATCAGATTTGGTATTCGGTTTATTCTAATAACTTAAGCTACATGTAAAAGATGCTGACATGTTTTAGAAGAAAGATACTATACTTTAATAATTAACAAGGGTTCTTTCTGTAGAGAATATTTATCAGTTACATAAGTTTTCAGATTTTCAAAGGACTGCTTAAGCACTAAAATTTCTGGTTGCTCACTTGGTTTAGTAGGACAGCTAATACTCTATACGCAGAATGCTTTCTAGAAACTATATATAGGAAGAATTTATATTTGGATTTTTCCAAAACGGTAGCAAATCTGTGATTTTAAGCTTGTGTTTTAGAGGATTTCATGTCACCATCTGTAGATATTGTTCTAGAGTTCTTCTATGCAATGCAGCAATGACTCTACATACATATCATAAATTCAAAGAAAAGTTTTACGTTCTGATTTTCTTCTAAATGTTGTAAACTTGCAGAAAGTTCTGGCAACCGGATGAGGTTTTTTTGGCTAAAATTTCTGTGTTACACTAGTGAAAGTGTTTAGTGCTGAAAGGTCAGTTTGCATGTCCACATCTCCTGTGGGAAAACAAGAAACCATAGCATCATAGCACCATCTGTAGCTTCAGTTATCCTGCTACATATCTCCAGGTTACTTACATCACAGTTTATGGTGTTTGGAAGAGTATTCTCCTTGTCAGCTGACTTAGCCTTAATATTTGTCCATAAGGACTGAATTGGCTACAAAGATACAAAAGTTCTAGTAAAACTAAAATGAAATCAATACCTATGTCACTTTTAGCAGTGTTATCTCATTCTTCCATCTCTCTTTTCCAATTAAGTATCTTTTAATATACAGCAGATGAATCGCAACAGTGACTTACAGTTAGTAATCAGGTTGTTTGGGGGGAATTTATCAGGCACAGACAAAATCAATAGCTCTTTGCTTGTATTTCAAGGTATAGTGGAAATCTGTGGTTGCTAAAGAATACTTACAGAGTGGTGCCATTTTTGGCTATTTTAGCACAGCTGTCAATTGTATATGTTATGTCAAGTAGACATATAGGAGTAGAAGTGGCAAACAGGCTATAAAGAGAACTGTTTTGATTTGCTTGGTTTTTAAAATGAAAGGAGGCTGATATGAAAGAGAACATGAGGGAGAACTGAAGTGGCATATAAAAAGAAGCAGGTTCTGAAAAGACAGAAATACCTGTTAATCCTTGTATACTATGTACCTAAATCCCATTTATTTCCCTTCAGCCACTGACCAAGATTATTTGAATAATTTTCTAAGTGACTGCTTGAGAGACTGAAGAAAGAGGCAGGAAAACAGAAGAGTTGTATGACTGGGCAAATTCACAGTGAAAATGTTAGCTACACAGAGAAAATGTTAGATAAACTCTGCAGTGAGCAGTCATCTGAACAGTGATAAATACAAATGTGAGGTGTCAGGCTGACATCAGTTTACAGGGAAGAGAGTACTCTTAACTATCTTTTCATAAATTTTAGAATTAAAAAATAATAGGTCTTGGGTATATATTTTCCCGAGAGATTTAACCTGAGTTTTCTGACAACCATAACCAGAATTATCATCTCCCTATGGGCTCCGATTGCTGAAGTGGTTTCTTATCACTCTCCCTCTCATTCTGTTTCCTTCCCTGAATGGCTAAAATGGGTAATAATGTATTTTTTTCCCCAAGATAAAATAATTCCTATGCTATGTTATTATTTCCATTATTTTTCCTTTGGCAACATGCTTGTGCTGTTTACTCTGTTCATGGTGTAGGATTTGTATGGCAAGCCATATAAATCTTTTTGATTGGCAGGTATAATCAGTGGGGGTGGTTAACGCTATAAGTTACAAATGATTTGATATCACGAGTTGCAGCAAATGGAGCAAGACTGTTTTGTGGGGTGTTTTCAAAGCAAGTTTGGCAGCCAATGGTGTGTCAACAAAAGTAACTTCTAAAATTAGAAGGTGTGACTTAGGCAAGACTAATGTACCAAGGACTGGTACCAGCTGCTTTAGGAAAGATGCAGATGGTTTACGGTGAATAAAAAGTGAATTAACGTACAGATGGAAGGACAGTTTTCCTTATCCTTATCAGCTGCTATATATCAAATTGATTTCTGCCTTTAAGAATGAAGGTTAGCAGTGCCACAGTTTTTGACATTGCTCACTTTAATGGGATGTTTTTATGTAAACATCTGATCTAGTCTAGAATCCTGCCAACTTCTTTGAGTGGTGTTTTTCCATATGTGGTACATAGATCAGTAGCTTAGTTTCGTCAGGTCCTGGGAAAGAACTTTGTAATATTCAGCACTAGGCTTCAGCTCTCTCTAGAGGGATCTATACATGCATAAAAAAAAATCACAAAACCCCACTGTGCTGATGCTTTAATGGTATAATAGTGGCTAGTGTAGAATGGTAAGCTTTATTATTGTAAATGTGTGGTCTTTTTTATTTTAGAGGGGTATGGGTGGAGTTATGTCTTTTCTTATTTTTCTTCAACCCTAATCTTTATATGCTCACTTTATATGGAAATCTTTCGGTGAGCCAGGTCTAAAACAAGACTTAGCTCCACAAAGCAGAACTTAGATGCTCTTCAGGCATATAGACCTGAAAATATGATCTAGAAAATTGTGCTGAACGGTCTTGTTAGGAAGTTTCTTGAGGACCGTAAATACAACAGACCATAATATTTGACTTCAGAGTGTCCTAGAGGCTTTTGCATTTTGCATTTTGACTATGCCCAGAACTTCCCCAGCACACACAGGCTGATTTCCTATTTCTCATTTAAGCACATTCCAAACCAGAAGCTAGGCTGGAGTAGCCCCAAAATCCCTGAGTGGATCCAGTTGGCAAGCATGGTTTTAACCTGCTTTATGAGCAATGATGACTGTCTTAGTGATGAGATCCCCAACAAATATTAGTGACTTTACCTTGTTTTATAGTACTAGAGAAATGTCTCTTGTGATTAGAGTATTTGCTCAGATTTTAGATCTGAGTCTGCTGTCCTTTCCAGCTGTAAGGGCTCAGATCCCATCTCCCTGAGAGCTTTCTGAACTGAGACTTAGGTTGAGGACATTTACTGTCCTTCCTGCTGGAGCTGTATCATCGTGCTGATAGAAATGTCATGTTTGTGACACCAAACAGGAAGACCTAATACTTAGGGCCTTGAGATGGGACCAAGTACAGATTAACCTGTCTTTCACTGTTTAATTAATATTTGTTTCCTGCCTTTTAACCTTCTTTCACATGCTAAAAGTATACCACCAGTATCTCTATTTACAAACACTCATTCTGCATGTATAGTATAACCACAAACAACACCATAATACAGATCTGCATAGAAATGCCTGGTTAGCTTATGGGAGTAGCTCTAGATGTTCTGAATCAGCTGAAGGATTGGTTTATTAATTTTTTTCATCAGCCTTTCTCTGTCACAAGCAGTCAACCTCAGTACAAGAGAAAGAGGAAAGATGTTTTTGATGTGTCACTCTGTAGCTGTTTCACTCTTTTCCTCTGCTGTCTGTTGCAAGAGTGAATTAACAAAAATTTTAAAATTGCTCTAAGTTGGTTTCCTGTAACATTTTTGTGTTTGACTTTTATCAATGTAAGCAGCACAGTTTTGTGGCTGAAATAAAATCCCATCTTCATGTCCCAGCTTCTTGTTTCCCAACTCACCACAAGGTCCACAGGAAGTGGAGCCCAAGTTTTCAGCATACAAAATTTTGATTGCCTTTTTTACCTGCCTGAGTTTCAGAAGTGAAGAACTACATCTCCCTTTACTTTCATCGGAGTGGACATTATTACTTCTTTTTTTTTATTATTATTCTTTCCTTAAAAGGGGAAGGAGATTTAAAATGACTCAATTTGGACAGTCAAAAGCAGTGCATAGAATCACATAATAGTTGGGGTTGGAAGGGACCTTAAGATCATCTAGTTCCAACCCCCATACTTCTGAAAATGTCATCCTTTAGTTACTCAGTATGTATTTGAAGTCTAATTTTTTATGAATATTCCGAAGTTTAATTTTTGCAGTATACTTTGAGATACTCAGTTGGAAAATGATCTAGGTGGGAACAATTCAAAATTGTAATTTCAATATGCCTGTCAAAACATATTTTAAGTTAAACGTGTTGAAAACATGAACATCTCTCCACAATGGACATAATTGTGATATTAAAGCAAGATTTTAATATTTTAAGGATTTCTTTCCTCAAGGGTTTATGCTATATAGCTTAAAAAGGTCTGTCCTTCACCCTGTTGCCTTCACTTACCCGCTCTTGCTGCTTTAAGAATCCTATGTGCTCTGGAAAAAGAAAAATATGGCCCGGGTAACAAAGGTTGGGAATTCCTTTAAACATAGTGAAGGTGCTAGAATCAACTTTAGCCCAAAGCTTCAAAGCACTGGACATTTCAGCTTCAAAACCACTGACTCATTGGGGTGACAGCAGATGAATGTGGTGAGTGCAGCACATTTCCAGGAGTAATGGTGAAAACTACATTCAATACAGAATTATTGGGAAAAGCATGAATGTAAACAGAGTTCATAGTATATTAAATGAAGATGTTCTGTAAGTAAAGACTGGGCAATTAAAGAAAATTTACCCAAGTGAAGCCAAGTACAGCACAGAGGATAATTAATGTGGCTGAGACAACTCAATAATAACAGCTTTGTACTTTTACAATAGTGCATTAATGCATGTGTCAAAAGGAGGGATTGCATTTACAATCAACAACCATTTTTTACCACACAGGTTAATTAAGAACTCATGATAACAGAGTATGAAAGTTACCTTACTGAACTAAGGGCCGCATCTGGTCTTTAAGTATGCCATTCATTTTTTTTTTTTCTCTACCTGAAAAATAAAACTTTGGAAATGTATGTTTTTCTATGACCTGTCTTCATTCTGTTAGTGTCACCTCTGTGGCAGAGCTACTCCATTAATGATCCAATTGTCTTAGAAAATGAATTAATTAGTGGGCGTGTTCTCTGCGTGGCTGGATTAAATCAAGAGGGCTGTTAAGAAAGCTAGCAAAGGGTTCAAAACAAGCCACCCCACCATCGATCCATAAATTTGTCTCTGAAGAGGCTGTTTCAGCCCTTTGTAGCGTCTATTTGTGAGTTTGGGTAAGCAGAGCATAAAAGCCCAGGAGCTGAGAAGGCTGTAGTTGAAATGAATGTTTTCCATCGTTCTCTTCCCAGGTTGGGTTTGTTATAGAACCAGTTACTCTGATTTGCTTTCTTTAAGTGCAGAAAGTATTGGATGGGAAGAACAATTTCAGAAATGTTGACTGTCAGCTGAATTAAGTGTATTTTAGTAATGATGTAGAGAATGCTCCTAATTGTTGGTGTAAAGGGTTTTGGGCTAGGCCAGAACATTCTGGACTCGGCCTGAACATAGAGGGGAGTGGCCAGCCAGAGGGCAACACATAGTGGCCAGTCGGAGGGTGGTGATGTTCAAATCCAGCCAATCCTGTTAGTAGCTCGAGAACAAAAGGTGTAGTCTATACAAACTGTGGAACCAGCAGGAAGGGGGGCTCTGATAGTAAAGAAGTTTTTGGTATGAAACTCTGCTGGAGTCCGTGTCTTCAATCTCCACACCTAATGGATACTCTAAGTAAGAAATAGAGGTGTATTACAAGAAAAAGTATAATATTTCCATTTTGTTAATATAATGCTATGTCTTAAATGATTTTAATTTCCATCAGATGATTCATTGAGTTTTGAAACAATTGGCATTTAAATTCTCAACTTGTATTAGCACAAGATGTTTTCAGTACCTCAGCAAAACCTATATTCTTAATTTTCAATTTTATACCAGCAGCTAAAAAGGAAAGATGGCCAGTAGCTTTATTTGACAGCTAGCACTTATATCAGAGTCCAACTTAAAAGGACACTGTTCATAACCACCATCATAAAAAACCCTTACAAGTATGCTTTTGAAGTTCACTTATGAATTCAGTTTGGCTGTGTTAATGACTTGTGCTGATTTTTTGAGTTTGAGCATTATCAGTGCAAATATTTATGGCAGATGTATTTTAAGCCTGAGTACCAGAATATTAATCAAAACCTTAATTACATATTCAGTAGTAATATTCACAATTCATATGGGTCTTACTTAATTTCATTGCTCATCCAGTCAGGGATCAGGAGCAATGACATATGATTTAAATAGCAAATTGTTTTGGATATTTCTAAGTAGTAGGCATAAATGATTGGTTATTAAAGGAATTAACTTCAGCACCCTGAAAACTGAAGAATAACCTTGAAATAAGAATAAAATCAGCATTTGATGTCATCTGATCCATGTTTAGTGCCTATAAACTATTTGCAAATAATAGGAATATGGTCGAAATATGCCTTCTAATGGCATGACAAATAATTCTTTGGACAATTCTTCATGAGTAGCAATCTTAACAGTTGTGGGAAAGGAGAAAAGAGGACAGAAAGATTACTTACATTCATTTGAAGTAACTGTTTTTGGTTTAAATACTGCAACTGTCACTCAAGAGTGCATTTTATTGTGAGAATACCTCTTTAACTAAATAAATTCTAATTTGATCATAGTGCAGAATGTGTTACACTGGATTTATCTTATTGTGTGGCAGTCTGCCACTGCTTCATCTGTGTTTTCACTTCCCCATCCTCAGAGGTTTGTGAAGACTCCTGTTGAGGGGGCAAGAGTTTGAGAAATGTGTCTGAGAACTTGAAAGACCATTAGGAGAACTGGGTCCTTCTGCCTATTCCTACTGTCACTTCATGCTCAGTTAACTGTCCTTTTATCTCCGCTACAATCCAAAGCTCTTTAATTTTGATGCACCACTTTTGATGCCAGAGGAAGCTTGCTCTGTGGCTCCCTTGAAGCTGCATTTCTGTGAGCAGTATTGGGTTCTAGAGGCAAGGAAACACAAAGCCATGGGAATAGTCTAGGAATCCTATTGATTGCCATCACTGAATGTGTATGTATCTATGATTTGTTACAAGCAATTTCCTGACACAGGCTGTCCTACATCTTACTCTTTTTTAGGTGAACACCACTTTAGCATATAGATTTCACAAAGGGAAGAAATGCATGAAAGAGTCAGGTAAAATCTGGGAGCTGTCAGTCATGGAAGTATCTTTTTAAATTTCCTTTTTCTCTTGGCAACTATTTTTATCATATTCAGGCATTAGTTCAGAGAGAAGTAATGTTCACTTCAAAAGCCACTTCCTCCTCAATAAATAATTCAGAGCCATAGATTGTTCACGAGGAAATATCAACACACTAGTAGTATTTAATATACCGAGCAATCACACTCACTTTAGCCTACGTATGATTTAAATAGAATGTGACAGTTTAGGGTCTCCATTTGCCCCATGGCATGTTGGGATCAAACTTGGCAAGTGATTTGCAGTGTTCTTATATCTTCTGAAGAAATGAATGAAAGTTGCATAATTCAGAGAGGATTTTTTAATTACATGCTATATCAGAGTTTGCCTGCTTGTGTTCTGAATCCAAATTGTTGCCCGGGACTATCTTTAGAGCATGTGAATATTTTCTCTGTCCTTTTTTAACTGGCATCTCACAATCATGTCTCATTTTTTTAACTCATTGAACTATTATTTTGAAGCAGAGTTTCAGTATGTTAGCTACCTCTGCTTTACCATGTGGGTGAAAGGCTGTGCCTACCCATCCTGAGCTGTCTGAGCCGTGGGATCTGTCTGCTGAGGACAGTGTGCTTTCTGGAAGTTTTACCTCACTGTTCGTCATATTTGAAAAATCATGGCAGTCAGGTGAAGTTCCTGATGATTGGAAAAAGGGAAATTTGACCCTCATTTTCAACAAGGGGAAAATGGATGACCTGGGAAACTACAGACCAGTCAGTCTCACCTCTGTGCCTGAAAGGATCATGGAACAGATTCTCCTGGAGAGCATGCTAAGGCACATGGAAAATGAGGTGCTTGGTGGCAGCCAGCATGGCTTCACTAAGAGCAAATCCTGCCTGAACAATTTGGTGGCCTTCTGTGATGGGGCTACAGAACTGATGGATGAGGGCCACGCAGCTGACACTGGACTTGTGCAAAGTGTTCGATACTGTTCCGCATGACATCCTTGTCTCTAAACTGGAGACACACCAGTTTAATGGATGGACCACTTGGTGGATAAAGAACTGGCTGGATGGCCGCATGCAAAGAGTTGTGATCAACAGCTCAATGTCCAATTGGAGACCAGTAACGAGTGGTGGCCCCCAGGGGTCAGTGTTAAGACTGATCCTGGTTAGCATCTTTGTCTGCATCATGAGCAGTGGAATTGAGGGTGCCCTCAGCGATTTTGCCAATGACACCAAGCTGTGTGGTTCGGTTGATAGGCTGGAGGGAAGGAATGCCATCCAGAGGGACCTTGACAC
>WYDI02028103.1:0-215811 GCA_009867235.2 Psittacus erithacus | reverse complement strand
GTGGGTTACAAAAATTCCCCCACCATTTTACAAATGGAAAAATATTTTTAACATAAGCACCAAACACAGCCCTCTTTTCCGCCCCCCCCCCCCCCCCCCTTCTATTGGTGTAGTTAATCACTCAGTGAGAGGGCTGTTAACACCACCAACACCCGGTCCCCTCCAGCCCACCAAACAGGTGGCTGTTCCCTGACTGCTGAGTGTAATGTTAGCATGAGACCAATGAAAATCAAATTAAACCCTCACCTTGAGCAGATTATCCTACTCTACTTACCTAAATCTCTCCAAATCTGTTCAATGTATTTCTGCCCTTGAGGCAGAACTGAATGCACTGACATCAATATTGGAAACATGGGTAGAAATTAAGCAGCGGACCTTGATACTTCAGCTGGGGCACTTAACATGACAGCAGGACATCTTGCTGTAGACCCATTGCTAGATTTGTTAGGGGAGAAAAAGAAGGAATAAAAATAGAGCATCCAGACACAAGAGCAAAGAAGGATATACGTAACAAAACCACCCATGCTGGGATGTAGCAGGACCACAGAGCTCAGGTTTTCTTTCCTCTAGCCTGGCATATAGGCTGGACATATATATTCCTTGGCAGAGGTTTGTGAGCAATTTGACCTGTGCTAATTCTTCACCCCAAGCTGGGAGACAGCCACACACCAGAAATCAATCTGCCTTGCCTCGCTTGCTTGTCCAGCTGCATGCAGTTCCTTAGGAAGAGGCAAATGTGTCCTTCTTTGATTTATCATACAACTTTAATAAGTACGTTTTATAGTTTAGGTCATATCCTTTCATGACTCTCATTATTTTAGACTGATTTTATAGCAACAAAAATGTGCCATAAAAGTGTCTTTCTCCAGTGGAGTCAACTAGCCCTTCAGCTTAAGTCCCTCTCATGACCTGGAAAGAAGGAATTTCATTTGTCAGTGAAGAATAAGACACCAAGATGATAATACCAGTGTCTAAAAAAGTGTGTAAAGTAATTGCAGCTGTGGTTGGAGTCCACTGAATGTGCCTGTAACATCACTCACTTCCCCAGGAGTGTTTGGATGTGCTGTCTATTTACAGCTTGCCAAATCCTATCTCTGGAAAAGGCTCTATGCCTGCAGATCTGTTCTTCGCTTGGCTCAATTTTGGCTTTACAGAGGGGTAAATAAAAGAGAGCAGAATTGGGCTCAGATCTGCTGGAAGACTGTCCATCCACAAACCAGCTTGGTATGAAGCAAATTCATCAGACTTAGTGGGCAGTGGGTCAGACCCTTAGTTCTTCCCCAACTGAAACCAACATTAGAACTGGAAATCAGTCAAAACCAAAAATATTTGCCCAGATTTCAGAATAAGATGATTTCGAACCCAATTCCTAAAAGAGTTCAAACTAAAGCAAGGATTGATCTCAATATAAACTCCAGATCAAACCCACCTGGATTTTAGGAACGCCATGGCACATAAGCTAACTCCATTACATGTCTTCCTTGCTAGACAAAAGCAAGACTGAAAGTCAAACCATCCCTACATGACTTTGAGAAAGGGACAATGCCTTCCTTTTCCCCACATTGCTCCCTTAGCTGTCCCTCCCTAAATGGACCAAATACCTCAAACTGAAACCAAAACCAAGCTGAAATTCACTTCTTCATAGACATAGGTGAGAAATCAGCACATCTTTGGCAGGTAGTGTTTGACAAAGTCCAGATATTCAGATTTAGCTTTCCACTTTTACATATTTCTGCTGAAATCCATGCATCCTGTCTTTTTCTACCTAAAGCATGCTTTCTGCTCTCCAGGTGAGGTTAGTAGGCTCTACTGCCCAACCTTAAACTAAGTAAGTTTAAATCTGAGATTCCAAATCTGGGTGTTCTCATTAGAAGAGAACTGTGATTTGGGACACAATTTGGAACACCAAGGTTTGGATACAACAGAGGTGTTCCCCATCATTTTTTGTTGTCCACCAAGGCAAAGAATCAGCTCTGACCTCTGTTTAGCACTGATGGAAGAAGCACATTATTGCACGTGAGATGTCTGACCCTACCTCTCTTAAAATGGGTGGGACGCTAATGAAGGGATGGAGGAAAAAAGCATATACCACCTTGAGTGGAGCTGGATCAGGAATCTGCAGAGGACTGGAGGACACAGTAAGCCAGAGCCTCTAGAAAAGCAAATTGGTCCGTGGATAAAGCCCGCTAGCTCCCACTCCAGCACCAAGCCCCATCCTCCTCCACCCAGGACAGCTCACCAGCATCTTGCAGACATTTCAGGAGACCTTTCTGCCGCAATGCAGGATTGAGCCCTGGGGTCACCAATGAGAGATGTGGGAATTTCGAGCAGGAGACCATGGCACAAGATGGGAACAACCCCATTCTCTGGCTTTTGAAACTGTTTTCTTCTGGATAGACAGAGAGGAAACATTTCTACATGTAAAAAGACATCTCAAATTAGCAAACATGAACCTAGCCAGGCTGAAGGATTAAATAAAATAAGACAAAGGCTGACAGTATCTCTTAACCTGCTCAGGGCAGAGTAAATATTTGTATGCTAGGTCTGTTTTGCTTTTCCAGCATACATTCCCCCTGTCAGCACATAAGCCAGGAGATGATTCTGCCACTCAGACATGTTCAGAGATCTGCCTTTACCACCTTTACCACGAGGACTTCACATGGAACCTGTCTCCCTCTTTCCTTTGCCTTACTCCTGAGAGAAGTAGAGACCCCCTTGCAAAGGACGTCATTGCCTCAAATTTTGCAACCCACCCGACAAAGGTGTGGGGATCAGCACGTATAGGACAAGCTATGCGCCATCTATGTCAATATGGCTAATAGGGCCAGCGAGTCACAGGCTGAGCCCTCCCCATTCACCCCCAGGTCTCTTCCACCCAGGAAGTATTCAGTCTCCTCCTTCCTGCTCCTTCAAGCATCTCCTGCAAGCAGAAGATGAAACCCACAGGAAGATGTATTTGCTCCTTCACATTTACAGTTTCACGTCTCCACTCTTTCTTGCAAGCACAAAAGTGGGAAATCTGCGTTTCTAATCAACTGCCACCCAAAACTCTCCAGAAAGTAGCTGAGAACATGGGCTCCCCTTTCATTAAAAAGCAGCAGAGCTTCTAACAGGTGTAACTTTTACTTAGCTCTGCATGACTTTCCTCACTTGGACTACATCCACCTGTCCTAAGGTGCACCTACCTAGGTGAGGCTGCAGATGCTGTCCTGGATGAGTTTCCTCCATCTTCTGCAAGGCAAACTGTGGAGCTGTGGTTGGAGAGGAGTTAAGCATGGATTTGTCAGCTGAATTTGCCTACTAAAGAGGCAGCTAGAGGAGCTTCTGTCACTGATACCTTTTAAAAGAACTAGATGTTTTTATTCAGGACCTTGCTATGTCTGCTGGGAGCATCACCAGGAGTGGCAGGGCTTGACCAAGCTGGCATTGACCCCTTGAGGGGGGTCTCGTTTGGCCATACAGTGGACACCCTTGCATGACACAGTGAATGCAGCAAACAGGAGAGATCTCTGGCCCCAGGGAATGAAACCATACAGCTGAGTCATGGCTACAGTGCCTGAATCTGCTCCTGGAGTGGGTTTTCCAGATGCTGGGTGAAACATTGTCCTTGATTTGACACAGATAAAACTATGTGAAATGTTTGTATTTAAAAGACACTCCCTGTGAGAACTGGTGTCTGAGGGTCCTTGCTCCACAAAGTAGATTAAGACAACTTTTCCCAGGCAGTATGAAATACCCCACCATTACTTTTGCAGATAGAAAAGAAATATTCTATTTTATTTCTATAGTCACATAGGGAAAACAGGCAGTAAAAATTTCCCATATGAACTAATAGGATATACAATACATGCACTCCCAAATACTTTCCCTTCAGCAAAACAACAAGACATCTGCCTTTGAACCGCACACTCAGCATCACATGGCTATTCCTTGTGAGCCTAAAGAGGAGCCGAGTGAGTCACGGCTCCATTGTGCAGTCAGTTTTGCTCTATTTTGCAAACATTTGCTCTTGAGCAATACCATTACTTTTGTTGTGCCTGCAGACCAGCTCTTTTGTGGAAGGTATCTCTTAGCATGCAAAGAGAGAGATACCTGCTAAACTGAGGGGTGCAAAAGACCTCAACAAGAGAGGGCACACCTATAGAGAGAGCAGTCCAGGCCATGCTGCACTGGCTGATCCCTGTTTGCAAATCATGCACTGCATCCTGGCACAAAGCACCAATAAGCAAAACTCCCAAGAGCTGCCACTCTCCCTCTGGAGGTCTTCCAGCTCAAGCTTTTAATTAGGTGGGTTAAACACTGTTGTCTGCAGCCATCGCTGCCATCAGCCTCTGTTTTGGCAGCAGAAAAAGAGGAGAGGCTGAGTCCACTCGAGTTGGATCCAGTTGCTGATTGATGTCATGAGCCTGTAATTTATTCTAGACACAGAACCCAAGATGTCAAGGCACTGGTTTAGGCATCAAAACACTTGGGGAAGTAACTGCTCCATGAAATCACGGGCTTCCAGTCTGTGCATAATGGGTGTTTTAGCATCATATTCTTGACTCTGAGCTTTTGGAGGATAAACTGAAGCCATGATTCATGGCTGGATCGGCTCTTTGCTCCGTGGGAAAAGCTGTGTCTTGGCACAAGTGGCTGTACCCCTCCATGCCCAAAAAAACAGCAGCTCCCCAGCTATGTTTAGACCTGCAAAGTGCCCAAATCCAAAGCATGAACCACACAGAGCTGGAGAAGGACCCACACAGGATCACACTGCTGCCATCATGGACCCTCTGTCAGAGTTGGCGCATGTCTACTGTGTGCCAGCACATCCCCTGTCCATGGCAAATTGCTTTAAGGAATAAAATAGAAAATCACACAGTTTGTGCTAAGAACAGAGAGCGCCTGTTCATAGCACCGCATTGAAACACTTTGCTTAGTGTTGTAACAGGTTTTTCAAACATTTCTGGCTCCTGTAAAATATTTTAGTAACACTGATAGCATTTATCTTGTGGTTAGGGATGTTTGGGCTAGAACAAGCCTTAACTCCAGCTGGCAGAAATGCCAGGAGCCAAAGAACTTGATTGTGAGATGACATCCCTCACTAACACACTCCTCAGGCCACCCCTAGTGATAGGAAAAGAGCACTGAGCCCTTTGGAAAATGTTTTAATAATGGTCTAAATGATTTAGGCGCATAATGCCACATAAAGCCAAGGGGGCTTAAAGCCAGGTGTTTTAAAGCAATTCCCGCGTGTGCCGAAGTAAACGTTCTCATGAGGGTTTGAACCAAGCCCCAAGGAATTATGTAGCAGGAAAAGCTGCGACAGCTCCTGAGGCATCACCCAGAGTGGGCAGTAAGCAGGATGGAGAGGAGGTGCTGGGTTCACAGAAGCCATTGGTGCCACTGGGTGCCACCATCCCACTCGCTAAGAGCGGGTGCTCCTGTTCAACAGGCTGCAGCAATTTCCTGGAGCTCTTATCCTGCCAGTAACTTGCCAAAAAAGCCTTACATTATCAATTCTTTATTAAGACAACTATTTCAGCTCCCTAGGAGATGTCACTCAAATGGTAGCAATGCCTGTTGGAACGTGCGGCTTGCTGGTGGGAAGCAGGGGATTAGGTAAACAGGATATACCCTGCGGGAAGCACTTGCATCTACATCCCCCAGCAAGCAGGAAAGAGGCAGATTCCTGGAGCAAAGTATTTTCCGTTCACTGAGAGAAATAGGTGGAGAGAGCCCCAGGCTCTTCTTTTCCTGTTACGTGAGTAAAATTTTAGGTGGGTTGTTTTGGTTTTCTTCTTTTCCATTTCTCTTGGACATTCCATATTTATTTTGTTGATTTAACCATACATCTGGTTGTTCCACACCTATTTATTGGAGTTTTCACCCTGGCTTGGTGATGAGTGATACGGGTAAGTCTGTTTATGCAAGCGCACGAGGCCAGGATTATTTATACAGTGCTTGAAAAGTGGTCACTGGTTAGAAAAAACTCCCAGCAAAGACATCAGCATCACTCCATATGGTGGAGGAAATAATGCCAAATAGAAAACTATCAGCTGAAATACCAGGTCACGTAAACAACTATGCCTACATCCCCCTTTCTTTATATACCATTAGTTAGGGATTCACTCTCAGGGCATAAGCAGCATCAGGCAGCTGTGTGCAAATCTGTTCACTTGCCTTCTTCAACTGTATTTAGAATTTGTAATTTCTAACTGCTGCCAAAGCCCTGAGCCTAAAGCAGAAAGCTTGATACAAGCACAGAGCATCACCCTCATCACTAGAGGCTCTAGATCATCCGCCCCATCACCAGCTCTCTGGGGCAATCAAGGCTCAGGGTGCTGCTACTGATCCTCATGGGGTTGCAGGCAACAAGACAAGGGGAGAGGTCAGGTCTATGATCACTCCTTCAAGGTGCTGCAGTGTCTTAACTGTATCATGCTACTCAGGAAATCATGCATGGTACAATTAAGCCATAAGGCAATCAAGAGAAAGTGCTTATTAGGACATGATCGCACTCTTGGGATGCCAGTGCTTGTGAGCCTGCCCAGGGGGATCCAAGTGCCTCGGGAAGGAGATTAGCAGCTGGTGAACAGTCCAGCAGCAATTTATCTTTCTTCATGATAACTGAATCAGGCGGGGATGGAGAGAAGAATTACAGGGCTGAGGGCAGAAGAACAAAACATTTTCTATCCCATTTAACCACGTGTGTGATGCACCTGAAACATCTCCTGGAACAGCACACAGTGAAGCCCAGGTTAAGCCACTGAATTCTTTTTTGCTATGAAAGTAGGAACATTCCACAATGGATTATAAGACTTTAATAAGCACGTACCCTGTGCTTATGGTGCAAGGAATGGGCTGGGGTCCCATGGGCTGGGCAATGAAAAGCCCGGCACAGTCAGGATTCGCAAGCAATCAGTGTCTGCAGCTGGGGAATGGGTTAAGAAAAGTTTAGGGTTCCATGGACCCACTCCCACTCTCTGGGCTGAGCTTTTGTGAAGGCTCAGCTCCCCAGCCAGTGCCCAGGGCTGTGATATTGAAAGGCATCTAAAGCACCATTGAATTCCACTGGAATCTGAGCCCTGTCCCCCTCAGGTCCCTTTCCAAAACCCCAGCCAGCAGAAGCAAACAGCCCACGGAGAGCAGCATCACTTTGTCACCAGCAACACCTTGTATAGATTGGTGCTGGCCCTCCCACTCCACGTACCTTGAAATACTCTGCTTCCAGAGCAGCCTGCTCCAGCAGGACACCTTTCAACCAAGAGTCTGTGTATCAACGGACCTGCTGCTGCTAATTACCTTGATTAGTGCTGTCAAGAGCTTGTGAGCCTGTAATTAGAAGCAAAAAAAAAGGAGATGGATAGGTGGCAGGGGAAAGACTGGAAAGCATGAGACACTGCAGGTCAGTGAGCAGGCTGGAGAACATGTGCAACAAGAGACCTCCATGGGCATCATTAATCTGGATCCTTTAATTGTGAGTTTGGAAGAAGCACTTTCCATCTGTCATCAAAGGAGGAGGGCCAGAGCTATCCTCAGAATGGAGCAGGAGAACTACTGGCCCCTGCAAGGCTGGCATCAGCTCTTGGGCACTGATTTCCACCTTCCCTTGCTGCAAGTTTCCATAGTCCCTCCTGGACAAAGGACACATGTCACAACATGCCGCTGGCCCTTCCCCTCTCCTGAGCTTGTTGAGCCCAGCAGCCCCAGGGGCAGATGAATTTCCATTACTGCTTTCAAGTCTTGCTGCTGGTTATTGCTTACCACTATATCAGCCATCAAAGTTCCCATGAAAACAGTGAATAGGACACAAATTGCAAATTAGGCTTTAATTAGAAGCTGGCACCTGCTTTCGGACCAAGAAATACAATGAAGATGTCTATGTGTTGCTATGGCAGTCCAGAAACATAGATTTCTGTTTCAGGATGCTTTGAAGACAAATTTACTCAGCACTATAAACTTGTATGCCAAAGTGATTAACACTTTAATGCTAATATCAAGCTGGACCAGTTACACACATTTTATTCATTAGACGGCATCATTTTTCAACTGTGTCTTATCAGTATGTAAATGAGATTTTGAGTCAGTCATTGTCTGCTCCCAAAAGCGCAGCCAAAGTGAATTCAATTAATGCAATTTACATCCCAATGTGACACGGGAGGCTGTGCGGGGCTTGATAAGGCAGCCAGATGGGAGCTGGGCTCTCCGAGCAGCAGTGCCATTGCCCTCTGCCTCCTCCCAGCTCTCCATCTTTGCTGGCCACACGCAGAACAAAGACCCCAACCCAAACCTGATTCTCCCCACTCTGAGGCTCCTACCAGCATGGGACACCCCATCTCCTGCCACTGCCCCACTGCCAGAACTATTGAAATATTACTGAAACCACCAGTGTCAGCCCAACATCATGTCAGGGTAATTGGAGAAAAACTCCAGCCTTTATTCTCAGCTCAGCAAGCCCTGCAGATGTGCAAAACAGCTGGTTAAGCAGCTCCACTGCAAGGACAGACCCGAAGGAGATCCTGGCTTTCCTCATAAAAATCTCTCTAGCTTTACCTGATTTGGGCCAAAATCCTGATCTTGCTTATGCCAGAGTCAGACTAGAGGGGAAGGCTGCTGCTTTCAATGCTGGCACTAAACCAGGCACAAGCTACAGATTTCAGTGTAATCATCGGTGTAGGATTGATGTACAAAGGTTTGGACAGCGCTCAGATGGGCTAAGGGGAAGAAGGACATTTATCCTCCCCCCCCTTACTGTACAGCATCTCTGCACATGGTCATTTTAGCCAAAAATCTGAGTTTCGTCTCAAAGCTCAGGATTTGTCTGTGAGACCCATCCTCTTGACACCTATTTGGCCAGAGCTGGCTCAGAAGCAGGGAAAGCACAGACAATCCTTTCCTGGGAATGGCCTCATGGACACCTTGCCAATGCCGGATCAAAACAGGATGTGATTAGGTCTAAGATCATCCCAAAACTCCTGAAAACAAGGCTTGGTGCCTGCTTTTAATGCAAAACACAGTAATCTGCCCAGAAGTGCTACTGATATATATGGTATATGCAAAAACACATACCCAAGAGCCTGGGAGGAAAATTACAAAAGCCTTTCCTTAAGTGACTGAGCTTCTGAGAACTAAATAGGTGTTTCTGCCCCTGCTTGTGCCAGGACACTGCCCAGACGTGGCGTGGAGACACCTCCTCGAGTGGAGGTTCAGAGGGCAGGGTGCAAGGCTGAAAGCCATCATCATGTTACTCACCAGCCCAAGTTGCGCACAGTGTAATAAATTTTCTTCCGAAGGAATGAACCCTTGCTAACATCTCGGAAGCAGGCAGTATTTATTGCTTTGTTTACACAATGCTGCTTGTATCCAGGTAAATCACAGATGCCTCCCAACCCCAAAGTTTGCCCCAACGCTGATCTGCACTTTGCCCACTCGGTGTGGATGCTCGTGTTTGAGCACAGTGGGGGTCTGCAGTGTAAGTGCAACATTTGGCTCCAAGCGGGCACTCATCCCAAGCCCACAGCTCCAGTGTGGCTGCAAAGCAGAGCAGTCCAGCAAAGCCCACATGTCCGTGACATCTAATTAATCCAGGGAACGTGCAGCCCTGCTGTCGGGGGAAATGAAATGCCTGCCTGCATGGGAAGAGCCAGGAGAGCAAAGTGGCACTTAGCCGATGCTGTAACCAAGAGCTGTCCACCCTGGTTTGCAGCTCTGCAGGGAGCTGAATTGTCCCCAGAGTCCCTGAGATCACCCTTCCCGCTGTGCCCTCGATCCCCTCTCGGATTCCCTCCCTGTCTCTCCTTCTCACTTCCAGAAAAGACTCATTTGCTGTGGTTGCATAGGTAATTATCATGATTCCACAGAGCAAGGAGGGAAAGCTTTTCCAGGCACCTCCCTGTTCTACCTGCTCCCCTTCAGCTCCCACCCACGCTCAGATGCTCATCCTCTGCTTCCTAATATCCCCTGGCCCATTTCCATCTCCCACATCCCTGCAAGCCCTGTTCCCACCATCACCCCAATCCCACCGGCTTCTCTGCAGCAACCCCCGCACAGGCAGGGATCCATTCCAGCTCAGTTTGCTTTCCAGGCATGGATTTTGTTGGGCAGACCCATTGAGCTGAGCTCCCAGGCAGGGTACTACCATTAATTCATTGCATGCCATGCTGCAGCCAGCCAGCAGATTTTTATCTCACCTGTCAGCAAGGTCAACTTTTTTTCCCAGCAAACAAACTTTCCACAATAACTATTCACCTTAACAGAGTGATTGTGGAGGGAAGCAAAGAGGAAAAGACATTTCTAGAGTGGTGAATTCTGCCTGGGAGCTGGATCAGACCCTATGACCCCAAACACAAAGTTAATTGTTGCTTGCAATCTTCCTTTGTAGGGTTCAAAGGGCAGCAATAAGCAAGCTCAAATTACCTCAGGGGCCTTAATGAAGTTGCATTCATCCTGAGCAGAATTGCCCACTTATTCATGCAAATTCACCATAACCAGCTTAGCACATTATCCAGCACTGGGGCCTGTGGGAGATCCTAGTTGCCTCAGAAAGATTAGGAGAAGAAATTTAGGACCTTGCATATCAGCACAATCAGCTAAGGTGCTTCCAAATATCCCCATTAATTCCCAGATTGACCATGTATTAAGACAATATAATAGGCCCTTATAATTTGAGTGCATATGACTGTTAATGATAGGCAAAGCTCCTGGGCATTTGGACAGCCTCAAGCTGAGCAGCCCTATGTGTCCAGCCGGGGAAAAGCAGCATCACATTGATCAGCTGGTTCCTGGGACTTAATCAATACTTGCTTTGACTAAGTAGAAATGCTCATTTATCTGTCACATGCAGATAATAATGAGATTGTCGAGGTGGCTGGCTGAAATCAGTGCCAGAGGATGCTAACAGCCCCCCGCAGCACCAGCATCAGTGGGAATTCTCATCTCTCATTCTCACATGGTTGCAAATTTTAGATACAAAACCTCTTGGCTTGTGCTGTCTGGAGAAGACGTTCACAAGCCACCACTTGCCAGAGCACACAGGGGCAGGACAGGGTTTTGCACAAACCAAGGCGGGCTCCCAGGGTTTGCTTTACAGAGATGTGGGTACCTGGCATCAATGGCCCTCACCCAAGCACCCTCCCAAGCAGAAATGCAGCTCTGCCTTCAGGAGAAAACCTGCATGCATCTCAGCAATCTCGTATCAGCGAGTCCAGAGCCCTCCCTGCAGTCATCCAGGCAGGACCAACCTCATCCAAGGTTGAGTTCTGCCCCAGTGTTGGCCACTAGGCCATGCCTGCCCTGGAGAAAACCAGTGCTGGCAGGACACAGCTCACCTTGTCCTAAAGTAGAGGTGCAAATGGGTCAGTGAGCCCCTTCAGTGTTCATCTTTCTTTAACGGGATGAGCCAAACGTGGAGATTCACATGTAGGTACCCAGGGGAACTCCTCCTCTGGCTGGGGGCTGGAAGTCCAGAGATTCCTTCAATAGGCCGCGAGGGTCACGCAAGTCAGTTTTCAGTTACTGTAGGATAAATCCAGAGCGATTCAAGCACACACTGTCACTTACGTGCATCTGCAGTCTTGTAAGTGATGGCAAAGGTTGGCCTCCCTGATGAAGCCCTGTAGGAAGAAGCAGTTGGAGAAGCTGCCCAGGACTCAGGGAATGGAAGGAAGAGTGAATAACCTGGGCTGGAAACCCCATGAATCTCATATGAATCTCGTTAAACCTCACATCTGGTACAAAAAAACAAACAAAAGCCCACAAAAAAAGGAGATCTGAGTGCATTTAGTACATTTAGATCAAGGCTGAGGTTTGAAGAACAAGAAGAGACAGGGCAAAGGAAATCGTGGGGCACAGCACAAAGGGCAACCGCCAGCACAGACCATTTGCTCCCCAATTAGACTCATCCCACCACCAATTTCTTTGAGCAGATAGAGCCAGTCTGCAAGTGGTGCCACGGTGTTCCCAGGACATGTGGTGAGTCTGTTCACCAGGGAAAACATTCCTACAGAGCAGATGAGCAATGCTGACTCCTGTGTGGTGGGAGAAGAGGCAGCCCAAGCAATTATTTTGTAGCTTCAGGAAAGAGGGGTACCTTTGGAAAAGTGTCATTTTCCGTTTGTTATTCTCCTGTTTAACGAGGCTGTTGCAGGGACACAACCAGCGACTTCCTTTTCCTTATCAGCAAGGGAAAAAGAAAACAACAGGCTGCTGACCCCAGTTAACTCCTTCCTGCAGCCACCAGCAGCAGGGTGCTTCATGCATATTAGCCACATCCCCTGGAGGTCAGTGGGTTACAGCTCTTCCCAAGGATATCTCTTACAAACCCAAGGCTCCCGCTTCCCCCTTGCCCTCCCCTGCACTTCCACAAACAAGAGCCAAAGGGGAAAAGGGGTCTTGGTTTTTAACCGAGGCTGTTAAAACCATTGGGTGCCATGAAAGTGAGTCAGAGCTGTGTATTTCCATGAGTAGCTGTATGGCCCTAATAACTTAAGACTGTTTCAGACTGAAGATGCTAACATCTTCTTGGGAGTAGTCTCATGATCAGCACAGAGAGTAGGACAGGCGAGGAAAAGTCTTGCCTTGTAAGAGAAAGCAAGAGAAACTTTATTAATCCCACCGAGTCTTGCCACCAGTTTCCTTCTGTTTCACTGCATGTAGTACTGTCACACCACCCAAAATCCACTCCCTTCCACTAGATGTCTTCAAACACCCTGAAAACTCCATGTTGGCCATACATGAAGGACTAAGGATGAAGGAGATACTCAGTGAAGGCTGGGCAGAAGATGGATAGGGTTGCTAGGGCTCAGACCAAGACCTTCCTTCGCTAGTGGCTTATGGGGTTTAAGACCTTAAAATACTCTGTTCCCATTGCGTTCACCTTCCCCCCATGAGAATGCTTCAGTCACACAGTTTTATCTATCTCTTCCACCAGCCCAGAACCACCAGCCAAGCGAAACGCTGCCATAAGCCAAGCAAGTCCCGCAAGGAGTTTCTTGCAGCGAAGGCCAAACTGCAGCTAATCCAACAGAAAGACCTGTCTACAAAACATACACGTGTGGGTATAACCCCAGAAAGCCGGAGTTAATGAAGCCTCTCCCTGGCAAAAGCTTCTAATTGCACAGCAGCTGCCTGGCCAGAGCCCGGGGGAACTGTGCATAGCTGCAGGGGGTTTCTGTGCTCACACAAGCAGCCCTGTCCTCTGTGCCTGAGAGTACAAAGCAGCAGAGGCAGTTGCGGGACAGGTTAGACCCAGAGCCTCTCCCCAGCCAAACCCTCATCTCCAGCCCCTGGTTCAGGTGAAACCCTGGAAGGATTTGCAACCCTGACTTCTCTCGCTGGTCTTGAGCAACCGCCCTTGAGCCCTAGACATTGCTCCAAGGAGGGGTAAAAGACATCCTTTGCTCCTTCTCACCTCAGAACACTGCTCCAGGGAGTGTTGGCATCAAACCCATTGCTCTTCCCTCTCCGAGTATTTAGGACTCAATCCACAGAAAAGTTTAAGTCCAACCAAGGTAGAAGACCCAGTTTCTGCTGGTGGGCAAAAACTCATCCGCAAAGGAAGAGCATGACAGCAGTGTTCCTGTCAGTGCCATAAATCATTGCCCTACACTTTGCTGTGCCTAAATGCCCCATCTGCCCCCACCCCAGAGCCAGGAGCTGCTCTTACTCCACTCCCCAGCCAGGACACACCATCTGCAGGTTTGCACAAGCAAGATGCACTGAATCCTCACACTCCTACCCTACAAGGAAACACACAGTCCCCATCCCTTTGCCCTCTTATTTTGAAGTGCCAGAGAGAAAATTAAGCCGCGTTAACCCCTAGCCACAACTGGCTGCCATGACCTCCCTGCTTCGTTAGCACCATCCCTTCCTAATTGCCTCCTGGTGCCTGGACTTGTTCAGCTCAACCCTCTCAGTGGCCTGTGGCTGAGATTATCTGCCGCTCTTAAATCCCTGTGCTACTGCAAGGCTGGTCCCTACCCAGGGAGAGGAGAGAGGAGCAGTTCTCAGAGCTGTACCTGGCAAACATGACCTTTGAGGTGGTGTAATGAGGGTTATTAAGAAATGAGGTGCTGGGGCCCATTAGCTGGGAACAGGGAAAGGGAGATGCTCCAGTGATAGAGTGGAGAGAAGAAAAATGCTGCTGGGTCAGTTGAAAACCCAAGGCTCTTAAAACCACTGGTCACTGGCTACAGGCTTCAGGTACCAGCTGACCCTGTGTCAAGAGTCCTGCCCCTTGGCTGCCAAGTTCAATGCTGCATTTACACTGCTGTCCCTGAGACCCACACTACTCCTGAAACATGAAAGATGAAGCAAATCTAGCTTTGAAGGGCCCAGACAGAGGAAGAGGAGAAGCTGAACACTCATCTGGGTGTTCTCCTCCCCATAAGGAGAGACGGGAGTGACAGAGACATGGGGATGCATCTCCGGGAGACTGGGAGCACTAGCTACACCCAGGATTCCCCTCTGGATACCAGCAGGGTCATCCCAGGACCCCCCTTTCCCAGGCAGGTGATGTGCACAGAGATCCCAACCTGCTCAGCCAGAGCCACCAGTCCCCTGTCCCCGCAACTCCTTCGGCCACGTGGTTTCAGGCCCCTTCCTACGACCCTATGATATAGGATGAAATTCACACAGTGCCTCCTTTGAGCTCTGGGAAGATTTCCAATTGGCACAACAGCATCCCATTGGGAGCCAGCTCCAGTGCCTCTTGCCCGAGACACCACTCACCACCCAGCTCATCCAGGACAATGGTAACAGCCTCCATCCCCAAAACAAATCTAAAATGCCACTCTCCTTCACTTAACAACCAGCGCTGCTGCCAGTGGGGACAGTGCTGCACCCCTGGGGCTGTCATCATCTCCCTACAGCACCCTGATGGCATCACACTTGGGCCAAAAAGGGGCAATGCAAGCTTGGCATCAATCTGTAGTATCGAAGCCTTTCCAGTACCCCCATCAATCAGCACACAGGCAAAACAGGGAGATAGTGGGAACAAATGACTTTCTGCTCTGGTTTCTGCAAATAAGCAGAAATAACAATATTTATGGGCGACATCAAACTGGAAAAGAATATGGTTTTGCCTATGGAATGGCTGTGCCTGCTAAGAAACCCACCACTGCTCAGCAATCTGCCTTTTCCAGCTTTTGGGGATTTTTATTGCAAGATACAATGGCAAATCCAATGGGAAATTCAGCTGGACAGCCAGAGGCTGGGACACTGCCCTGCCTCATCCACTCAGTCTGAGGACCAGTGCTACTCAGGTCCCTTTGCTGAGGTTAGTTTTCAGCACCCCTAAGGCAAACAGCACTGTCATCCCTCATCTTCCTTGGTCCCCTTTCCTGTCCCCCTCCCCAGACACCCACCTCCAGCCCCAGCCCACCATATATTCAGATCTCCATCCCCTGCAAACCTCATGAGGATTTTGCATCCTGAAGGGGCAAAATTCCTTTATTTTAGGAAAAAAATATTAAAAACTCAGTGCTTACGTGACAGGCAAGGGCATGTCAGATGCAGAGCACGAGCACTTTATCCAGGGTCATTCCCTTCTGGCATCATTGGCTGGTCCTGAGGCTTCACTGAGGCTCCATCACAGCTTAAAGCTAACTCAGTGCTCCTCTGCACATGAAAACCAAAAACCACAAGCCAATGCAGAGTCCAGCATGGTGAAGAAAGCAAAGCTGAGCCCTGCAGCCACCAAGTATGTGGCTGGTTGCTACTGTGAGACTCAGCTCACATCAGCTCCTCTGCCCTGCTTAGCAGTCCAGCAGCACCCTCCCAGTCCAGCAGAAATCTGCTGCTCTACATAAGTAAACCAGCTTAGGTATAGCAGGCAGCATCCTCAGGGATGGTGAGCCAGTCACGGTCCCACCAACCAACCGCTCAGGCTGAAGGGCTCAGAAGGTCTGTTCCCATCTAAAATTCCTGTTGCAAGGAGCTTGTTTTGGCTTTTTTTGTTTTGGGTTCTTTTTTCCCCTATTTCCTTCTATGCTTTCCATTCAACAATAAAAGCAACAACAAATCTTTTTAGGAGCAAAGAACAAAAGAGCTGTAAAATTAGGTGACTGTATCTGAAAAGCTGCTGCCTGCGTTGTCTGGCATTAGGCAGCACCCCTGCTTCCCTTTTGACGTGTTCTTGTCAAACCCCATTATTCCTTATTCAAACATATGAAGCAACTGCAGTTGGGTCCTGCTTGGGGAATAATATCTTTGCTTCCATGCCAGCACTTTGCCACTAATGTTTTATTGCTTTTAAAGCACTTCACAGCCTCCCTTTTCCGCGTGCCTCCCCTCCTGCTCATGCACCAACACACTTTGCAACTTCCAGAAGCGGGCGGGTGGGCTTTGGCAAACCTGCTGTCCAGCCCCTTGGATCCTCCCTGGCTGGTGGGCTGAGCTTGCGCAGGGTCTTGGCACAAAGTAACACTGCTCGCCCCATCACAGGGCTTTCATAGATTAAAGGCCAAAAGGTAGCTCTTGGGGAAATCATTCCCCTGATTTCCATCACCTCCCAGTTTGAACCACATCCTGGGCTGCATCAATATTAGCACAACCAACAGATAGAGGGAGGCTCTTCTCCTCCTCTACTCCACTCTTCATTTGTAGCAGTTTCAGTCAGGAACCTACAGCAGGACAGAGCAGGACCAGCCTGCAGTGACATCCATCCCAGCGCTGCCTCCCCACATCACCCATCCACCTGAAAAGTCATCAGGGTTTCCCTTCTAAAGGCAAAGCAAAACACAAATATTTCTTAATCAAGCAACAGCATTGGCCAAAAAGATAAATGGGATAGGATAACGCTGTCCCTGACTCCCCAAACATGCAGGATGGAGCAAGATATTTCTTTCCAAAGGCAGAAGAAATGAATCCTTGAAACACATATATTACTGTGACATAATACACGTTATACCCTGCAACCAGTGTGGATATAACCACATCACCTGATAGATCGCAGCGTACAAGTGTGACAATTGCATTATTGACCCACTGAGTTCAGGCTGCTCCCAAGCATCGCTTGCCTTGGCCAAAGAGAGCATCTTACCCACACAAGCACGTTTTGAAGGTGCACGAAGCTCTTTCAAGCCTGTTTCTTTTTACAGCAGCAGGCCGGCTGGCCAGGCCCTATCTATTTTAACACCCTGTTAAAACAACACCGTTTCTGAAAGGACATGTGGCAGGTACTGAAATTGCAAATGAGGTTGTCACCACCTGCTCCCACACAATGCAAATCATATTAATGCAGGACAAGGGGGCACCCCGCTGCAACCGGCTGCTGTCTGCCTGCTGGCCATGCTGCTGGGAGCCCATCGGCTGAACCAGGGCATCACCAATGCTCCAACCAGCCCATGGTGGTTAGGGGACAAGTGCTGTGCTGAGGCATGTCGGGTCCTGCTGGGATCATCCCGCAGATGGTCCTTCCATGGGATGCAAAATGACTGCCCCTCTCACAATAAGAACTGAGTAGCCAGTGTGGCCATCACAGGGCTGGCTCTTTCAGGTAGCTCAGTCAGCCCTCAACTATCCACCACACCAAGCCCTACAATCAGGCAAAGCATTAGGGTATGTCTGAAACCCCTTGTTTAAGACTGCTGCATGGGCAAGGAAACACAGCAGGGGGTTGTCTATTTCCAGGGAAGGGAAGTCCCACACATGACATCGCCTCAGGGCAGGGCTCAGCCTCCCTTCCTGAAAACCATCCATCATTTACAGCATGAAGCTGCTGCCCAAGTATTCCAGGCTGGCCAAAGTCCATCACCCACTTCTCTCATTCACCTTCTCACAGAGGGGAAAGAACTAAAGGCGACCTGGGTCCCTGGGACTGCAACTGTCACGCGCAGGGCAGAAAAATGCAAAGCACAGTAATTATCTGTTGCAGAGCCCTGTTAATGATCAAGTTTGGGAGACGCTAACAATCAAGCCTATTGAAAAGACTACAAGGGTTTCAAAGTGTTTCCTCCAAACCATGTGACAGTAAATTGTTCGGAGTAGACGGCTCTTAATTCAAATGCTCGTTGTCATGGGGACAGGATAACACCCCTCCTATTCAAGGATGCCACACAAGAAGCCTACTATTTGCCACAATAGGCTTTTTAGTTTGAGCTACACTTTATAAATAGCCAAAGAAAGTATCTAGAGATTAATATCAGCGCTCACCTCTCCTGGCGCAGCAGAGCCGAAAGGACAGCAGGTACCGGGGCCAGAGAACAAGTTGCGAGCACACAGATGGAGGGACAGAAGCGGATTGCTGTGGCCCATGCTCTTGTGGTGTCGATGAGGCACATCCACACATGCAAGGGCAGGGAGTTTCTTCTTAATCCCCAGATGTCACTGGCAAGGTCTCCTCCTCCTTTAGCTGGAGCTGGAAATCAGCCTGGATGCTCCCAGGCACTGAGATACCAGCTCCTGCAGACCTTGAGGAGGGCACGGACCTAGCACTGGCACTGGCCAGGAAACTCTGTTGTCGCCAAAGACCCTGCATTCAGAACAACCTCCCATAAGGGTGCTCGTACCAGCACAGTCTGTTCCACGCACTGAAGCGGCATAGGTCCTGCTGGTGAAACCTCTGCTCTCACTGGTGTTATGGATGGGAGGAGAGGCCTGAAGATGGACGAAGGCAGCTCCATGGTGCAAGAAAAGAAGGAGGAGGAGGCAAAGAAGCATGAGAAGAAGGAAGAGAAAGAGGAGGACGAAGGCTGGATGTCTGATGTCTCCAGCATCACCAACCTTTGGTGCACCAAAGCAGAAAACCACCCCAGACTTCGCTGCAGCCTCTCTGTGGGCACATCACTTGCCTTGACCCTCTGTGCACACCCTATGGCAGCAAGACCAAAGCCCCCTACTCCTGCCCTCTGCTGATTCTCCTTAATCCCATCTCACCCCATATCCTGACCCCACAAAACAGCAGAAGTCTTATTGGCTCCTGCTACCACCCACCAGTGGCAGAGCTTCAGGAGGTCCCAGCAGCATCCACAGCAAGAGATGGCACATACTGCTGCCCAAACCAAGGGCTGTGAGAGGCCATGGCTGCAGGTAGAAATATTGTTTTCACATAGAACTGGGGTCACACCAAAGAAGTCACTGAGAAAATCAAACAGCCACCAAGGGCATCTCCTGCAGCCACCTAAGCAAGAAGGCATCCCTTATTTCCCTTCCCTGAGTCCAAAACTGCCTGAAATTGCCACCAGCCTCCCTCTTCTATGCTTCGCCAACCTCTGAGACACTTCTTTCCCCAAACCCTTACATGACAACTGCTTGTCCTAATAGCACAAAAGGACAAGAAGGGACAGGCTCAGCTTCTCCCAGAGGCAAGCATCTTTGGACCAGCTGCAGCATTTCCTATCCCATTGCATCTCTTCCCACACATGTATCTTTGGAGGGCTCTCCAATAGCTAACAAAAAGCCACCAGGCTTTGCTGCTTCACCCAACACCTATAGTTACTGGGACAACTGATAGAAGCAAAACAGAGCCCCAAGAAGATGCTCAGTGTGATTTCTTGGTGTCTGCTAATGACCACCTGCTTCAGAGCCGTGGGGCCCAGACCTGCATCTGAACCCAACTCTTATCAAGGAAAAGAGCAGCACCCACTTGCCCAAATCAAACCCTGCCACAGGGCAGGGGGATGAAGATTGCAAAGCTGAAGCCTTTGGGCAGGCTGTGCTCATTTGCTCAGAGCTGCCAAATCCGCGACTAAAATCAGCTGTGGCATCAGCAGCTGTTGTATTGCTCTGTCAGCTCACCTTCTGCTCACAGGGGCCGGGGAAACATTTGTGCTAAATATGAAATCAGTTCCCAGGAGCTGCTAAAACATGCTAGGAATTTCTGGAACAAATCTTTGTAGACTTTCAGAGCTTTATTTGCAATGGGAGTTGCGAACACAGGACCAAGGCTCATACAGGATTTAATGATGGATCTGTGCAAGTCCATCCATTTAATCAGGGGATCTCCTTGCCTCAGAACGCCAGGGTTAAGTGGGCTTAAGGAGGGACCGAATAAGCTCGTGAATGGTCACTAAAATACATGGGAGCCACATGTGGCTCAGGACATCTCGTGCTGCCAATCACCAGCAGCTGGGAGAGCATCACTACAACCCTGCCCAGCCCCTGAGCTCTGCTGGCAGCAGTTGGAGAGCTTTGGTTCTCACCCTGCTTGAAAAGCACTGCTTTGGGGGGTGATTTCCCCTGAGGTGAAGCACAAAACTACAAACCCCCTGAGGCTGGGAAGCGTGCAATGACACTGGAGAGCTACGGTGCTCCCAATAAGGGTCGCAACCTACTCTCCTTGAAGGCATCACTGAAGGCAGCTGGGGCTTCAAGCTGTGGGAAACAATGGGCGATGACAGCTTTATTGTTTCTGCTGATGAGGAAGGAGGAGAACCACCACCTTCTCTGGTAGGAGCAGCGCTGAAGGGGGAGAAGCGACCTGCTAGACGGATGACTCATTTCCATAGCCACCTCCTCCTCCAGTGCCAAGTGTCCTCAAAAAAGAACAGGAGAGAATCCTTCTCCATCAGGCTCTCTCTTTGCCTGCAGAGGAGGGGGAAAAAAACCCAAACAAACAAAAAAAGCCCCACAGATAAAAACCAAGGATGCAGCCAGAACCCCATCCCTGCAGTCACAAAGAATGAGTGATGCTCCCCAGATTCAGCAGTGACAGAGCAAAAGCTCTCTGAGCATCACCTGCACCCATCAGCATCGCCCTTGGGTTCAGATTCAAACCACATCAGCAGCTACCCATGAATGTGATTTCCCAGCCCAGGGTTTCTCCACAGCAGCAGCTAAAACCAAGAGGACAGGAGGACAACCCTGCTCATGCTCCAGCCCCCCAAAAACAATCTCTATGGAGGCAAGGACTATAGCCCCCAATATCTGCTCCATGCCATGATGCATCTCCAGCTGCTGTGGGCCTGCTTCTCATGAGGAAAATCAATGTCCTCATTACCCAAACTCCTGGAAGAGGTAAGAGGGAACAGCACACATCTCTCAGGGGCTCAACCACTCACTCCCACCTTGGCAGAGGAGGGACAGCTCACGCCTGTCCCAAATTCCCTTCTAGGTTGCTGCAGCTTAGCCAGGTTGACGCTTGTCTCATCTTGTAGCTTCAAGCTACTGAGCGCAGACCTGAACACACAGGCAGAAAGCTCCTGGAAAGCCAAGGCTGCCTTCACCACTTTCATCCACATCTGGCAACCAAGCAACTTAAAGCCAGGTAGGAAAAGACATGAATCATCCCAACCTGCTAAAAACTGGCAGGACACACACACCATCGGCCCTACCATCGCTCTGTGCGATGTGTAACTGTTTCAGACAATTAATTAAGATGCTCTTCATTAGGTGTCTATGCTGCAGGTCTGGGAGACAGAGGTAGGAAGTTGTGCAATTGTGGTGCTGTGTTTTTATTGACCAGCACACGAGATCCATCGACAGCCATCATGGAAAAGAAAACCTGTGCGCACAGAGTGGGGAATGTTTACTTCTGTCAAGCACCAACCTGTTTTAAAACAGGTTGTTTTCCTACATACAGGATACTTCGATCTCCCCAGTCAGCAGCAACAAGAAGAGATTCAGGAGTTTCACATAAAAGGCATTTTTGAGGGGAAAAAAATGATGGAAGTAGAGGAAAAACAAACAAACGAATGGAAAACATTGAATAAAATCAGGATGCAACAATTCAAAGCCTGTGTGGTTGTTGGTCTATGTAAGCTTAGCTGCTTTAATCTGAGCCCTCATCTCCATTTCATAAGATGCCCATTGCTCTGCTCGCAGTGTACATAGTATATTTATTATGCAGCCGGTGAGCAAATGGCAAAGGAGTATTTTAATCAGATTTTAGCAAAATTCAGGTCCATGCACCCTGAGTGGAGGAGTAAGGTAAACACCAGGAAGCAAGGTTTAATGTGCCTTTCCATCCCACTAACTTCAGGTTTGCTACGCGAATAAACAGCACTCGCTCTGCTTCAGCTTAGACAGCACCAATGTGCTCCCACATCCCTACCACTGCACAGAAGGATTCCTGCCAAGGAGAAGCCTTCTCCTGCAGCTCCCTACTATCACCCCACTCTCAAAGCCCACCACTGCAAGCTTGTCCCCAAAACTTAATCCTCCTTTCTCTCGCTATTATTCTATCCTAATGAAGGTGTTTGGCAATGGTGAATAAGGGGAAGTGGAGGAGGAGCCTCCCCTTTCCACAGGGACTGATTAATGAAAGGTTTTTCTATTATCAGGTTATCGCTCCCTGTTTTTCTTAATTGAGGCGGTGCACCTCCATCCTCTAAACTTCAAGGATGACAATAATTAGCACAGCTAGTCATTATTACTGTCATCATCTCTCCCCTTCAGGAAGTACAAGATCTAACATACCAGGAATGAATATGAAAACCGACTTTGCAAGGCACACACTCACAGACTTCTTGAGCCACGCTGAGCTCTTGTAATGAGCGGATTAGCACAGAATACATATGCGGCCCTTTAAAAGAGAATATTTATTAAAAATACATCAATATATCACTGCTGAGGCACACACACAGCTTATTAACAAGAGACCCCCCTCCTGGGCTGGCTTTTGTCAGCTGCAAACAGAGCTGTGGAGGTAAACAGCAGCTCCCATAATTAACAGTAGCCCTCGTGTTAATGCCAGTTGCTGTCACAGCAGCCTATTGTCGGCCACGGGGCTAGGGGAGCCAAGACAGCGGCAAAGGCTGACCCTGAAATGTGGGTTTAGGTACTAAAAGATGAGCCCCTAACACAGACCTTAAGCAAAAAGGTAAGGAAAAATTTTGTGCTTGGATTTAGCCATCCTTGTACAATATTGACTTCAAATTAAGAACTAGCACTCCTAGTCTTAAAGGTTAAATACATGCATATATGACACATAGGTCACATACGTGTATATATGGTATATATCCGATTACAGCCACAGCTGGCACAGGATGTGATAAACACACAGTCACAGGGGAAGCCTCTCCTGGTCTCAGTCTCATAGGATTCATCCGTTTACCCAGCCATAAGGGACGGAATTGCTTTGGCTTCCAAAAGGAGCCAAGGCACTGATTACACAACCCTGCAAACAGGGACTTGCCAAAAAACGTCAAATACAGTGAGATTTATGACAAACTTGCCCCGACCGGCAACAACAGGAATCCCAGAGCAAAGAAAACTTTGGGAACAGTTTGTCTTTCCGCCTGTACAGCCCCAAGCGCCTGGCAGCAACACTGACGTGTGTGTTGAAAATACACCTGTGTGCTGCAGAGCTCTTCAAAAGACACCTCTCGTCAAGCAGGCCGAGAGCCAGACCCGGAGCACTGTGCTGCACATTGTACAGGGGCACGGCTCAAAGCCACACACCCCCCAGCATCAGCACAGAGCCCAACCACCCTCTCCAGGAAAGTAAGAGGAAAGAGGAGGTTGGGTGTACGCATGTGTAGATATATATATGTATGTGTGTGTGTGTGCATAATATATAAAATATGTAATAGATCAAATATACACACATATGTACACACATATATAGAAGTTTCTGCTCCCCGAGAGTCCCATTTTCAGGCCTTTTCCCTACAGGCACTTCTGAAAGAGAGGAACTGGGTTATCCGCATACACCAACAGCAGGCTGCTCTTGCTGTTGTTCCCTGTTGGGTTTAAACACACTTTGAAAGAAGAGAGGTATCAGTTTCTCCTTATTCCAGCTGGGGAAACTGAAGCTCAAACTCATGAAATGCCTTGCTGGGTTGGAAATGACGACTGAGCTGCTGCTGGCAGTGCAGGCAGCGGGTTGCACAGTTTCCTTGATCCAAGACTATCACTCCATCACAGGAGCTCAAGAGCTAAGGACTTAGGACAAACTGGAGTCAAAGTCCTGCTGTACACGGCTTTATAAAACCTGGGATCAAGGATACAGACCCAGACATCTGCAAAACAACTATTCCATTTCGATGTCTAGCAACTGGTAGAAGGCTGGTGGTCCCATTCAGACTTGCTGAAGATCCAGTGGGGAAGCAGCACTTGTTTTGGCGGTTGTGCTTCCTCAGCCTGTTTACAACTGCATCCATTGAATTAATAACGACCAGCCAGGACTGGCATTGCTGATCTGAACCCGCTCCCTCTGCTCCTGACATATTGATTGATTTTAAAGAATTATAACCCGGCACCCGATGCAGCAGTTGTTTTCAACAGGGTTGGATTAGGACAAGCCTATTTGCTTAAGCCAGAGATCAAGGCTTCAAGGATGGACCCAGGCAGCATTAACTTACCACAGAAACACAGCTGGCTCTGAATACAGCTTTGAAATGGTCTTGGGCTATTTCTTTCCTTTGCTTTAAGCTTGGTTGAGGTGGTGATGTGCTTTTTGTCCAAACGCGTCCTGCCAGAATGGAGGGCGGGCAGAGCTGCACAAAAGCAACTGTTACTGCCCAAGCACCCAGGTTGTGAGCCCTGCTATTCCCACAGAGAAAAGGTAAAGATCCGGCCCTTGCTCTTGCAGAGCAAGAACATGGATCAGTGCAAAAAGGAAGAAGAAAAAAAAGCATCTAAACCTTCAGGAGCATGGAACAGGCCCTGCTTGGGGGCCTGCCTTTCCCCCCAGTTTAATTAGCTCCTCAACAATGAAGAGCCAGCTTCCCAGGAGCCTGAAGATGTATTTTTAGGTGCAACCACTCCAAAAATAGAAGCATCCCCACAGGAAGCCGAAAACAGCATTGAGGAGCCACGTGCAGGTTGCGCTGTGAATGCATGAGCTGAAAGCACAACCTGCACTCGAGCCAAGCAGAGGGGAGATCAGAACAGGCTCCCTTCGAGCAGGGACATCAGCACTTTCCTGAACGTACACCTGCAGAAATAAAACCATGGAAATAAAAACATGAAAACAAAAATGAACCCAATCCTTTGTACAGATCTGTGTCACTGCACATCCGATCCATCCCTCCAGGACCACAGTTTCTCCAGACATGTGCTGAAGCAGCCAGCTGACACACAATAGGCAGGGGCTGCCTGGCAAAGGCTGGGGCACCAGGACTTCCCTTGTCCCCGTGAATGATGGAGATGGGCTTAAAGAGGAAAATGCTCATGGCTGTCAGGAAGATGGAGTTTTGGGGATGGGGGAAGCCCCAAACATCCATGAGGCTGGCATGATTTCTTTCCCAGCTGTGAGAGCAGAAATGCCTGTACACCAATCCCTCGCAAGGGCTTTGTCACTGGTTTGCTGCATGCACTTGGTTTAAGGGAATGGCTGGGAATGAGAAGTTGGTTTTGGAAGAGGAAGCACCACAGGTGACCTTCCCCAGCGATCACCCGAACAAGCCTTGGGGTTCCCATGGATTGACCCTGTACTCCTGGTCTTCCACATACACACAGGAAACTCCAAAAGGCTTTTATGACCCAGCTGAAGCTCTGACTGGCTGAGGCCACCTCTTGGTCTCTAGTCCTGCCCCCGGGCAGGCAGAGCTCTCAGTGAAAGCAGCATGATCTGTTGCTTAAGGAAGTCACTTCAGGCTTATTGTAAGCAAGTCTGGGAGAGAAAACACCATGAAGACACTTGGCTAACCCTCCCTCCAAGAAGTGCCCCTCGCCCATCGTTCCCCGTCCTTGACCACTGTGGCAGGGGAGCCCAGCCATGCCTGACATGGGAGCCACAGCGATTTATCAGACCAAGCTAAATCTCCATAAACAGATGAAAGCAAGCTACTAGCTTTCCAGCATTCAAGCCATCTCCATAGCTTTTTAAAGCTATTGGAACCTTAGCATCCCATAGTATTACCAGAGACTCTTTCTCCCCAGGACCTTTCCTATCCCGACAAGTCACAGGCATGCTCTGGACCCTTGGACATAATGTTTGGTGGAAGACGTTTAACCAAATAAATCTGAGTATGTCAAAGGGTCCAAGCAATGAAGGGGAGCTTCTGTATAGTGCTGGCCATGGTTACCTTGGAGGTGGATTGCCTCTTGGCTTTGCTTGGATTAGATTGGCCAAGCTATTGAAGCCAACAAAGCAAACAAGAAATGGTGTTTCTCACCTTCGGAGTGCTCCTTAGAAACTCTCACCTGGCCAGCAGCAGCTCTGCCCCCTCACAGCTTCCACCAAGATCTGCAGAAGAACCCCACTATAACCCCAGTGTCCAGTGTGAAAGGCAGAGCCCTGCCAAAACCAACCTGGCAAGACTTGGTGAGCAGCAAATCATAGATTGGTTGGTGTTGGAAGGGCCCTTAAAGCTCATCCAGTTCCAAACCCCCTGCCACATGCAGGGACACCTTCCGCTAAACCAGGTTGCTCCAAGCCCCATCCAGCCTGGCCTTGAACACTGCCAGGGATGGGGCAGCCACAGCTTCTCTGGGCACCCTGTACCAGTGCCTCAGCACCCTCACAGGGAAGAACTTCTTCCTCGTATCTGATCTAAATCTCCCCTCTGTCAGTATAAAGCCATTCCCCCTTGTCCCATCCCTATAGGCCCTTGTCAGAAGCCTCTCCCCAGCTTTCTTGTCAGCCCCTTTAGGCACTGGAAGCTGCTCTAAGGTCTCCCCAGAGCCTTCTCTTCTCCAGGCTGAACAAGTCCAGCTCTCTCAGCCTGTCTCCAGAGCAGAGATGCTCCAGTCCTCGGATCATCTTCGTGGCCTCCTCTGGACTCTCTCCAACAGATAAATGATTCAAGCAAATTCACAGCTGGCTGTGAACAGCACTGCAAAGACTGCAGAAGGCAGCCAAGGTCACACACTGAGAAAGGGTGACACGGGGACCACCAGCACACCCCATAGCTCCAGCAGTCCTGGGAATAAAGAGACAGCCTGCATCATCCTAAGGGGTTTTATGGCAAAACCATTTGAGTTATCTGGGTTGAATTCAAGCTGCATGAGATTTCTTTTTACCACAATAATAAATAGCTGAGTGAGTCATTGCCTGAGAAAACCCAACAGCAGCTACTAGATAAACAACTCACTGCTCACGTCTGCTGGATACAGCAGGGAAAGGGTGGGAGGCTCGTGCTTAGAGACGAAGAGAAGGCAGCGCAACTTCAGTGAGAGTAAACAGACAGCTCAGGGCCTTCCCCTGCTTTTCTCATTTCCATTTTGAAGGGGCTGATAAAGCACAGAAAGAAGCCAGTTTTGCACATGAATTGGGCTCAGCAACACTCAATAGTCAGTGCCACACTGTAAAGCGCTCAGCATCGCATCATATGCTGCTTATGGTGCACAGCTTCTCCTAGCACAGATCACCCCAGCCTTGCAGTTAAAAGAAAAAAATCCATTGCCAGCATCAGAACGTTCCCATTTGGGCTTTTTCCAAGAAAAGTGTCTCTGTATCCATTAGCTATTGTCTCCCTCTAGCGCGGGCAGAGACCAACCTGACTCCTGCCGCAGCTCCCCGCCTGGCTGGGAACTGGCTGGAGCTCCGCAGAGACAGAAACTTGCCGTGGGCTGGGAAAACACACCAAGCACCCGTTACCTTTGTACTGATGCATCAGCTTCACACCGACGCACACTCTGGGTTTTGGTCTTCACAATTTATCTCACCAGATACTCAAAGAAGAGGGGTTTCTGAGTGACAAAATCAGCAAGCTAAAGGCTTCCAAACCTGAGAGATGGCTGCCACCACCTGCATTTTACCAAGGGCTGGAGAGGACAGAGATGAAACAGCATCCAACCCTCTTCTTGCTTCCCCTGAGGAACCATCCTAATCTCTCTTCACCCTTCAGAGAAGGGATTAGGGTTTGCTTAGCTGGGCTTTTCAAGGGATCTTTTTACAGCTGCCTTGAATACCTCAAGGCACCTCCTAAAGCAGAATAAAAACCTGCACTTAAAACTTCAAAACGAAAGGTTTTGTGTCCGCTCCTGGGAGGATTTTTGCCAAGAGAGAAAGGGGATGACACTGCAAATTTCTCACTTTAAACTAAGCACTGCAGCAGCACCTTCACCCCCTGCTCTGCAGCTTAACACAACAGAAAAACCAAGAGCCTGGAGACAGGGCCAGGTTTCCATTTTCCCACTCACACTACTTCTGCTCCTCCAAAGGATGCATCCAGAGGCACTCCAGGCACTGATGTCCCTTCCAGGAGCATTTCTTCCATGAAGAAGGCACCATCAGCATTTGCCAAACCCATCTTTCGTGAGGAAAAAGGGACATCACTTCACCCGGTGACCCTGGTTCTCACTGGGTCAGAGAGGAAGGTGGGATGAACATAGCAGCTCCAGCTCTGCCTTCACAGCACATTAGGGACAGACACAGGTGAATCAACCCTGCACCACCTGGTACACGTGCAACTTGTGTCTTGCTTACCACCAGCTTTCCCAGGACCTTCCAAAGCCACATGAATGCAGGGAGGGAAGCTACTGATGCAGGGAATTCATTAGTGCCTATTTCTGCATGCTCTCCAACCAGCAACACACATGGCAAGACATGCAGGAGGACTGAGCATCCCTGGATTAGTTATGCACATACACTAGGAGACTTGTTACCTGGTGAGCCCAAGGAGGATGGGAAACAGCTCCTTGTGGAGATTCTCTGCTGTCCATTGCCCTTATCCATAAGGGGAAAGAAGCAAAAAGCAGCAGAACAGCACAGAAGACCCAAAGGAGAGTGTCTGAACCACGGGAAGGTTGATCTTCCACCCAACTGCACACTAGAAAGCAGATATGACAGCAGAAACTCAGGTCTGCTCTCCCACATGACCACCACACCACCTCCATGACCATATATTTCACTGACAAAAGCTTCAAAAAAGAGGAACTTCTGAATTGGGGTGGCCACGGGGGCTCTCCAGATGGGCAGGAGAGCAATCAGAGCAACATGAAACCCAGCCTGAAGTACCATTACTGGAACCTGTGGGTTATGTTCATAGCTTCAAAACAGTCAAACCTGCATGGAACCATTAAGCTATTTACCCCCCAAAACAGGTATCTAGACACCTGCCAAAGGATCAGCCTCTGAAAATAACCTGGCCAAGTGCAGAGACCCTCCAGGGTTCAGGTTTTCCTTAGATCTAGTTGCAGGGGGTGTCACTGGCACTAGAAATGCTTTCTACTTCAAACCACCTATGAAACAAGACTAATGGCATCTAAGATTTTACTCAATGAAATAACATCTCCAAGGAACATGAACAGTTTAAAGGCCACAGTTGAAACCCAAGGGTAGCTTTTGTGAAGAAAAGCATGTTTTTCAGTTCCCCCCCTCTTCTGAGCTGTTTCAAAGCTCTCAACAGGACTTGCATCATCTAGGAAACCACTGGGTCTGTGTAAAGGAAGAAACTTCTTCACTTCACCCCCTGTATGGTGAAGGGTAGTGGGTAACAAAGGATCAAAATATTACCAAGTAATCCCATGAAGGTGAGAGCATGAAAAGCTCAGGGTGAGCAGTTTGAACCATTTTACCTCTACAATTAATTCACATAAGTCTCGTTTTGTTGCCTTCTCTCAGATAACACTTGAGGAGGTGATTACCAAGAGCAAAGCAACAACCTTGCATACTGAAGAATATCCTGCAGAACTGAAGGGTTCCTTCCAAACACACTTAAACCCAAAGCAGAGGAGGGGCACCCGCTCTCCCCACACCCCCTGAAGAATCCCTGTCCCATGTCCTCCCCATATTTGTTCCCAAGAAAGCACCCAGTAACAGACCACATAGCACACAGCCCCCCCCAAGTCCTTTCACCAGAGGCTCCCATCCAGGAGCACGTCTGGGGCAAACAGAGAAACTCTGCACACCACAGGCAGCGAGGCAGGTTCATACAATACTCCCACAAAAGCTGGCTTTGCCATATAATCCAATGTTTCTAACTGTTCCTTCCCCTTGTAGTCTCAGATTTTTTCCAAAGACAACACATGATATGGAACTACAGTCCATGTGATGGTTTGCTGGCGATTTCTTTTACTTTTAAAACCTTTTTAAGTTTCTATGTATCTTTTCTGTAAAAGGAAGACCCACGCTGAAGTTTGCAAGGGCACCAGTTTGCCTCTTCTCAAGACTGTGCCTCCTCCTCTGCCCAGAAATAAGTACACAGAGCGCAGTCTGATGCTTATTGCAGGGAGGGGAGAGGTGGAAATCTCACCTGAGTCATCCATGTCCAGTTAAATGAAGAGCACAGGAACACCTTGAATAATAGCATCCCTTTATTTGCTGACACCATTACAAAAACTGATTACATTAGCAACAAAAAAAAAAAGGAAAAAAAAAAGGAGTGTTTACTTGAGGCTGAAGTCAGAGGCAGCTAATCCCAAAAACGTAATTAAGTGAAACAGTGTACAACATCGGTATTAAAATGTTATATCACATCGGTGACTTTACCACGTTGGAGTTTTCTGAACAAATTTTATTGAGCAAAATAAGATACAAGATTATGTGTTTACTGTCTCTCCAGGAATGTAAAGGTCTAATTATCCAAACGGGTTTGTTTTTATTATAAAACTAAACTCTGGAGGTGTCTACAGAGCTGGGTTTTTCTCTTTGAATCAGTAGTCTAGCAAGGATTAGAAAAGACAAAACTCTGTTCAGTGTTTCTGACGAAGTAGAAAGGGTGAAAACATAAATAAGGCTTTAATTTGGCAAAATATAATACAATGCCTTCTGCTATCCTCAAATTAATGATTCCCCAGTGACTTCATTCTGCAAAAGAAACACAAAACTCCACATCAGCCGAGCAGTTTCCAAAGGGCAGCATTCTAGCAAATCCACCAGCGCTTCAGCAGCTCACTCCAGCCGCTTCATTAGCTTCAGCCCACAGAAAAGCCCAGAGGAACAAGCCAGGGTGGTGGAAGCACCCCAAAGCAGAGGCCAAGGCACAGTTGGCACCAAGCCCATCCTATGAGACTGGGCTCACCCCCCATGGACACTCTGTTACCAGCTCTGCTGCCCATGCCGTATTACAGAGCCAAGAGCAGAAAAATACCTAAATTATGAAAAAGCCAAGTCCCCATCCTCAGTAGATGAGAGGCAGTTCTGACACTTCCAAGAGCAGCATGTTCCGTGCCAAGGCTTTGCTATCTCCCAAACTGAACAGTTCACAACCCGCCTTCAGACCTGGCTCTCAGCTCATCTGGCAGAGGCTGCATCAGCTTCCTGAGAAAGTTTCATGTCTCAAGTTTATCTGACCATTAGCTAGCTTTGGGTTACTTAAGAAGTTTACCAGCATGATGCAGTCAACCACAAAGGCTCAGATTTCCAAGCTGGCTGTATATTAAAATAAAAGCCTTGTATGTTTGTCTATAATTGGATAAAGAGTTCACGCCAGACTGATGGTTCAGATACTCATATCCCCATGACCACAGCAAGCCATTGCTGTTAGCTCAGCAAAAGCCGTGTGGGTTACTTTATATCCTCCATCCCAAAGCAGAGCATGGAAGTGTAGACATTTTGCTTGTCTAGCTGGGGTGAAGGAAACAAGGCACAGGCACTGGGATAACAAAACTTTGGGAAACCGGCTGCATGAAGTAGCAGGTACTGGAAGAGAGGGATAGAGAGTTACATGCCTGGAAAGGGACACGGGGATGTGAGATTAGCCCCAGCTAGCTGAAGCAGGAATCCAGAGAGGAACAAATCCAGTGCCTACTAGAAGTTTTTGATGATGTACGCATAGGAAGTCTCAGATTTTGACACCTGACTTGTTAAATCTGAACAGGGTCCCACCATCACAGACCCGTGTCCTTCCTGGCAGCCACCCACCAGTTCAACTAGATGACCACCAGCCACACCTACCTACTAGCTGGTAGTGTTCTCGTCCCTTTGACAGCATTTGGCTTACTGAAACAAGCAGCTTCTTGAGATGACCTACATCCTGGTTAAGATTCACTGCCACATTTAGCCTTTTATCAGTCAATTCCTGGAAGAAAGAAAGAAAAAAGAAAATCATTAAAAACTCATTTACAATCTAATTACTGAGAAAGCCCAGAATTAGATCCTCAGTATAAAATTACAATTCCTTGCACAGACGGGAACAATTCTTGTAAGTCAGAGGGTTACAGACACATTTAAAGAGAACATGGTTCAAAGACAAGATGCCATTTCCTGTTCCAGGGAATTACCTGCGCACACTAAACACTGGCGAAAGCACCATGACCGCTGGCTCCCACCCTCTCTGCTCAGGACTACACTTACTTCTTCCAGCTGTTATGCTGGTAACCACAGCTGATCCAGCCTCAGCAGTTAAATACCCCATAACCTCACAAGCCTGGATGAAAACCCCATCCAGACAACAGCACACGGTTTGTAGCAGTGATGATGCACCTAGCAGGAGGGATAACTTCTGACCCCACAGCTGTAACAACAGGGCTGCTGGACCACCAAGGACCTGGTCTGTATGAGGATCTGCAGGATGGTGTCCTCAGCAGTACGTCATATCCAAGCACAAGGCAGCTCCAGCTGTGAAACTATTTGAAACAGCTTGCGGGAGATACCTTTCTCCACCGCAATGCTCTTGTTCAGGGCTCAGGAAATGGGCTGCTGCTTACCACCTATCCCACAGATTCATTCTCTGCTCTGAGCCACTGGGAAATTCCTGCTTGCCAATGACACCTGGACTTGGATGAGGACATCACAAAGCAGTCTAAGCACCAATCAATATGGAGAAAAGGAAGAAAAAATGCTACGAAGAGCTAGAAAACTGCTTTCCTGCCCCGAAATTAAAATGCTGAGCTTGTGATTTTGTTTGGTTTTTTTTCCTTCTGAAAAACAGAAGTGTCTTTAATGAGTTCAACAGTTTACTAATAGAGAAGTGTCCCAACTCAAAATGGACTCTTTCCCTCTTGCCTGTCCTCCACCCCAAAGCAAGTCTTGCTGAGCTAACAGTGATATAATCCCTTGTTTATTACCTTTATTGATTAGCTCCTTTAGAGCTAACTCCCCATCTAAAACACATTGCTACTCCATATTTGGCTCACAACACAAATGCGCAGATAACCTATAGGAGAGCTTTCCCTTGCAATCTAACAGCTCAAAATAAGTACGTCTGCTTCAGTGTCAGTGATACAGAAGTACCCAGTTCTCAACACATGCCCAGGGGTGCTCACAAGTGCACAGCATCAGACAACCCCGCTCCAACAACAAGCTGTTTTACTAACAAAATGAGACTGATTGCATAATGCTGTTGCAAATCTCTCCCTAGAGTTTCACGGAAATTAGAGCGAGTTCAGAGAGGGCCACTTTCCCAGCTCCCACTTGGCTGGAAACGCCTCTAGACTTGCTGTAATGCGGAGCAAGCAGTAAATCAAACTCAACCACCTGCACCATTACAGAAATTACTCTGGGCTCAGGCAAGAGAACAAAGCAGTACATTGCAAAGCTTTTACTTGAGTGCAACTGGTAAACATTTTGTTCTGTAAAAAAAAACAAAAAAAAACAAGAAAAAGAAAACAACACCAAAGCCAAAAAAATCATTGGGAATCTGTATTAGGGTAGCCTTAATCTAGTTTACCGTTATTAAAGTAGAAAATCAGGTCTGTCAGGACTGAGCCTTCATTTAGCAATCTTACACAGATTGATAAAAGTGGAAAGGCAAATGCAATTAGCATCCCAGCACATGAATGAATCACAGGGCAGACCGATAGTGCAAGGGATGAAAGTGCATGTGCATTAGCACAGAAGCAGCAATGAAGGAGCCTTTCAATTCCCTGTCAGCCCTCATCTCTGGGAACAGCTCTTCTCTCTTATTTACCCCCTTCTGTTCTGTGACTTAACTCCTATCAGGCAGTGTTTACTCATGAATTATAGATGCATCCCCAGCCCTCCTGGGGCAGATCCTGACCAGATCCAGATGGATCTCGGCTCAAAACAGGCCACAGCTTCTGCTAACCCAGGAATGCAAGGCTGCTTTACACAGTCCTTGCTGTTCCCCAGCTCCATGCTCCCCAAGGCTCAGGGCAGGGCATGTCGTTGGGATACAGGGATGAAGAGAGGAAGGGGATGGTAGTATGATCACAGATCCAGTAGGTGAAACATGTACTGAACTGACAGATTTCCCTCCACTGTGCTTTACATGTGCAGCATTTTCAGCTTTCAATGATGGAGTGTTTTATACTAAGATGGGGGGGGGTAACCACATTAGATTTCATATAAGCCTCAAAATACATTTACAGCCTAAGCCAGCTGCTGAATATAAATGACTTCCTTAAAGCATACTAAAAGGCACCCTTTAGTCATCATCTAGTCCCATAAGTGACAAGGAAGCTGATTAGAAAAACCAAATGGTCTATTTTTAAATAGAAAGAAAAGGAGTCTAAAGAAAACACACAGAACGTGTTTGAGAGTTTACACAAGCATCATTTCTCAACTCCGTGGGTTGGTTCCAGTAGTCAGAAGGAACAAAACTCATTTTCGAGCATGTGTTTTCAGGTCTTAAAAAAAAAAAATAAAGAAAAAAAGAAGACGACAGACACTGTTGCTAGGTGGAAGTGCCTGGAACTTTCTTTTTTAATCTGAGAGCTATTTTAAGCTGGGTTTTTAGGCTTCTAGGCAGACAGCTTCTGGTTTTGCCCCTCCCTAAAAAATAAAGGCAGCAAAAAGGGCTTGAGGAAGATGATAAAGAAGATGTTCTAATTCCAGCCTCTGCCAATGGCTACCTGTCAGGAGCGCTGCATAGACAATTAAAGTATTTTTACTAATGAAGTCTTAATTGCAGGTTTATTAGGATTGTTTTTCCACACTCCTCTTCAGAATAAAGCAATGGATATTCTGGAGGAAACCTAGTTAGGGTTCCACAATGTGCCCACACAGCTACAGCACAGCAATGCATGAGCCAGAGGGGTTATGAAGTTAAGGCTAAAGCAATTAAACTAGCATACTTGGGCCACTGCAGGACATAACTAATGACACCTGGCTCAGAAGTGTCACCAGTCACAAAGCCAAACAGCTGATGGCACAACTGTTCTGACACACCACACAGGTAAGCCATAAAGGCATAGCAGAGAGCAGTTTGTCATTGGTTTGAGGAGGGCTTTTGCTTTCCAGCTTGCTGTAGACAGGGAAACAGAGCACCTGACTGCCACTATCACAAGCTGGCCTCCTGCTGGCAACACAAGAAAGGGCCCAATACCCTCCTCTTCCCTCCCAGGAAACCAGTTCACAAGGCTGGCACATCCATGGTCTCACAGGCCCAGCTGCATCTCTGGCTCAGTGATGCCAGTGGCTCAGTGTGGATATGGTAAGCCCACAGCACAAGGGCTGATCAGCATCCATGACTGATTACTCTCGGAAAGCCATTTCATTTCTGCTAATGCCTACAAAGGCAAAGGCTTTTCTACGGTACCCATCAGAGGACTCCTAGCTTCATCTTGCAGCTGATGAAGCCTCTTACTTCCAGCAGCTAAAAGAAGTCGATATAAATTGTCCTATCAGCAAGTGCTTCTCTCCCCCTCAAACAGCAGTGTTTCATTCCACTCTGGACATCAGAAGAAAGTGGGTAATGAGTTCTATTGACACCACATAGCTGCATCTGCTTTAACCTTCCCCTGGATATAAACACCAGTAGTTGCAGTGCTCAAGTCTGCTGCCTACTGAAGCTAGCAAGATTTTGCTGCTGGACCACATCAAGGTCAGCACAAATTCCCAGGAGCCAGGATCAGCTGAAGTTGAAGTCTGGCACCTACTAGCGGCTAAGGACAGCCTCTTGCCCACAGCTGCAGATAACCAGAAGGGTCAATGCTCTGGCAAGAGCCACTCTCTGCCCTGGTGTTACAGAGCATGCAAGACTGCCTTCTTTGGCATTACAAATGTCAGCAAACCCAAAAGTTAGTATTTGAAGTTCATTTAGTTATCAGCAGATTTATTTTTAGCTCTGCTTCTTGAAAGGGACAAGTCTGGGGTATTCCCCATTTTGCTCAAATCACAAAACCCACTGGAAGCCCAGATCTCATGTCTGTAATCTCTTCCCTTCTTTCTTGCAAACTTGAGCATCGAGAAAGAGATCACAATCCAGATGACAGCAGAATTCCCAATGCATCCTTGGGATACAGCTTCAAGACACCATCCTGACAAGCTGTAGGACATGAAGTTTCATCAAGCCTTAATTTACCATCAGTAGCACATATTCTGTTCCTCTGGCGAACCTCTCTTTCCAAAGTTCTTAACTTTGCACGAAATTTGCATTGCCCCTGAGAATGGGCTCAAAAGAAATACTCACCGACTCTGTGCAAACATCGCTGTTTTCAATAACATTGGCATCCCCAACAACTTTTCCTATTTCTCTCTCGAGAGACGCCAAAGACTCCTGGGCCTATAGGGGAAGGAAAGAAAGGAAAGAAATAAAAAAACCCCACACAAACCAGCAAAGGCACAACAAGTAGTGAAGGCTGAGAAGCAAATCCCCATCTCTGCAACAGCTCTAGAAACACAGAAAAATCACTGTTCAGGAAAAAAATCTGTTTCATACCTGACTTGCTCAGGGGACCAACACATTTGCCAAGATTGACATGTCTCCTTACAATCAGCATGTTGCATGTCAGCCTGCCTGCATTTGAGAGCAATTCTATGGGGACGCTTTAATAGTCTCATGTCAAGTTAATAGGTAAAAATTGTGCAGGCAAATTTTCTGTGCAAGAGTAGCAGGTCTCCAAAAGCCTAATATTAGATCTGCATTCATACAGAACATACCATGAACCATGGGCATCAGCCCAGCTCACTTCATATTGTCAACTTCCAACAATTGTCCTGAGCAAAATGTTATTAACACATTATGACATCAAGTCTCCTTTACCTTCCCACCTCCTGCCACTGCTTTTGCGATCATGTGTCCCTGTCCCAGGACAAGACTTGCTCCTCCAACAGCTATCATCACTCTAGTGCTGCAAGAATGCAGCCCAGTTTCCTTACTTTGCAGAAGGAACAAGGTGTTATACAGTCTGGAGTCAGCGCTCAGCCCCTCTGCAGGCTATTCTTGTCTCCATTTATCAATTCTCCCATGAGAGGTTTGTTTCTGGGTTGAGAGACAGCACTGAGACCTCTCATGCTTAAAGATTTCCCATTTCAATCCATCTTGCAAGAGTGGCCACTGAGGAAGAGCAGAGGTAACACACCTGCTTGTCTCATCAAGCTTGCATAGAGCTAACTTTAAAGATTTGCAGTCACCTGAGCTACAGCCAATTTATAACCACATGTAAATGGGCAGACAGTTGTAAACCAACTTGTAACCCACTGCCATTTGAGACTGGATTTAAAAGTTTCAGGCCGTGGTGTGGGGCGGGCTTTTTGTTAGGCTGGATTTCTTTAAATAAGAAAATATGTGTCAGCCCCAAATCACCATTTGTTCCCACTAGCATAAAATCATCCTGCACAAGAGACTCTTTCACAAAGGATAATCAAACTGAACTGTTAGTTGCACTTTCATCATTTCAACAGACATACAGGTATGCTGCACGACACCCGCATTTCTAGTCACTTGGGGAACCAGCAAGTGGAGTAAGACACCCCCTCCAGGCGGCCAGTCTCCTCAAGCTGCTCAAATAACCACGTTTTCCAGCACTGCAAAACTACAGAACTTTGGGGGTTTGATTACATTCACAGCTGCAGCTGTTACAGGTCTCTGCTTACCTTGGGCAAGTCACCAGCTACCTTTTGTCTCTCGTTTTGATCAACTTTGAGTTTTGACAGTGTTTCACTTAGCTGTGTTTTCAGCTGCAAAATAGTAATGAAGAAAATCAGTTTCTCCTCGCACACAAAAACACACATACAGACTTCAGCTGTCTGTTCCACGGATGATCCCAGTGCACACTGACTGCAAAGGGAGTAAGGTAACTAACAATTATTGCACACACTGGATTAGTCAATATGTATGATGAGGTTTACAAGGACAGTCAAAGAAGAGAGACTCCATCTGTAAAGATAAATGTAAAGAATGGAAACTACAGAAGACAACATGGTTGGCATCACCTTCATTATGTGGTTTTAACTTTTAAACTGTATTGCCAATAGGAATACTGGCAATGTTGACAGTACATAAGCTTCTCCAGCACTCTTACCACAAAAGTCAGCCCAGACTCCAACTGAATTCACAGCAAATATGCAAAAATGTAGATTGCCATCTTCCTAATTCAGGCTAAACAGTAACTTCACTGCCAAATGAACTAAAAAGCTCTACTTGTCATCTTAATAAAGCACCACTTATTATAACTATGTTGACTTATCCAGTCTGTTGATGTCACATCAAGACATGAATCACTGGCAGGGGTATATTAAGTTGTTGATTGTGTTTAGATTCAACCAAAAAAAGTGAAACTATTTCAGTCAAGAGGCATGAACACTTTGCACTGGCTGCCCTTAACCTACAGCCTTCTAAAGGATATAAACATTGTTTTAAGGAATATTTCAATTGCTCTTCAACACAGTATAAAGAACCAGCCGCAGCACTTAAGAACTGAGCCTCAAACAGGAGAGCTGACAAGAAGCTCAAGAGCCAGTTTTGTTGGATTTGTGCTCCTGAAGTGCACAGTGCTAATGTTCAGTATTCCTGCTGCCAATCTTCTTGGGAGCCAGCAGGGGATTAAAGAAGTGAACAATACACTAGTCAGAGCCCTGAGTTCTCACTGATTTCAAACCTACATGTTCTTTTAGTCTCACCCTTGGAATATTTTCCTCTTTGGAGCACCTGGACTGGTGGATGCTGGCTTTCCACATTTTGGGAAAGCACTGCATTTTCAGGTTCTCTCCTTGCTGACTTTACAAATTAATGGGAAACACATTTTGAAATTCCATCATTTCTATTCCTCAACCTCATGTCTACTGCAAAAAGGCCACTAATATAGACTGGCCAGCATTCTCAAGACATTTACATGAAGGTAGTTCTTTACCACCTCCTCACGCTCCTACCGCATAGCATCACCAGACTACAGTGCAAAGCTGCCCTAGCAGGGAGTTCAGCTTTTTAAGCTGTTGTTGTTACAGACATAATAGATTGTTGCCTCTTTTATTCAAGAGGTTGGTGTTCACTGATTAACTCTAAGATATACATTCAGTTCCCATTTCCCCTGCTTTCAAAACAAGAGGCTTTGGTGGCTGAGGCAGGATGCTAATCAATGCTGTACTAGACTTGCTAAGTATACTATTAACTTAAGCAGATTGTTAGTTATTGTGGTGGATGGGGTTTTTTTTCTTTTTAAATTGACTATTTTAACCCATTTACATTAGTGGCAGTACCTTGTTGAAATCAGTAGCTCAACCTGCAGTGACAGGCTGTCCCACCAACTACTTTAAAACTTAAAGACTTGACAGGGACAACCCTCCCCAGTACCAGCTCAAAAGCAAGAAAGCATCATTCAGACGCAAGCAGAGGAAGGACTTGACCACTCCTGCAGCTTTATGGCATTGAAAAAAGTGAGAGGGCTCAAACTGGAAAACCATGCGTCTTTGGGCCTACAGGTCTGGCCTCAGTTAACCCAAGTCCTTCTTGAGAAATCATGGTATAGAGTATTACTGGCTGAAGAGCATTTCTAGCCAAACATGCTGTAACACAATGCATGCACCAAGCCAGCACAGCTATCGAGCCACATCAGGATGCCAGGTGCTGAATGGCTGGATACTCTCAATCTAACATTGGTTTTGGCTAATACAGAGGAGGATGAAAAAGGCTCTGCACAGGCAGGACATGGATACCACAGCTGCATCCTCAAAAGCTTTAGGAAAAGAAGCAGCATAGCGTAATCCTCAAATTGAACTGATAAAAGCACAACTTTTGTTGGTCCAAGGACATTACATCTGCTGTTGCATATGTCTACACTGCAAAACATTGATTCTCAAGAAGTTTTAGGAATGAAAGTCTTACAGACTTTGGAATAAGTCTTAAGAACCAGACATGCTATTGTTAGGAGCAGAGAAAGAGACAAATTGTAAAAGTCAGACTACATAAATGATTGCAATGGACAAAAATATCAAGCTGAAGAGGTTAGCAGAACAGACAGGATTTGAAATAAGTCTCCGCTTCGTAAGTATGCTGGGAACCTAGTTTGTGCCCAACGGAGAACAAGCTTCTTACCAAATTTAACTCTTCATTCTGTCTTACTGCTTCAGAATATGAATCATCAAGTTTTTTCTGCAATTCAGTCAACAGATCTTTGAGCTGAAATGAAGTTTAGAGTTTTAGGATTTGTCTCCTTAGGATGCCCACTTTTCTTCTGCTCACTTATTAGTGTGTCGCTCTACCCTAAGGTCACAAGCATACAAACTCCTCAGCCACAGGGGCTAAGCATTAGATTAGTTTGCCAGGCAGCTGGGTAATCAAAAAGAAAAAGAACAGTTTGGTCAATTATGTTTACCTCTCTGACTTCTGAAACATAAGTAGATCGTTCTATTTCTGCCTTTTCTAGTTCACTTTCCAAATGTTCTCTCTCTTTTTTAAGCTAGAAACAAAAAAAACAGAGTTAAAACAGATGTTTTCAATGCTTCTTTGCAGTATCATTTTCTTGATTTATAATTAGCTATAAACTTATATCAACTATTCCATGACACTTAGAAAGCATTTCAAATGCAGTGACTGAACAGCACATATTTTATGTTTTTGAAGTGTAACAGTTTAAAAGAAAAATAACCAATCCTGATCATCAACAAGAAGTAAACTGCTCAGTCCCACAAGGAAAGAGCCCCAGCAGGTCAGTACAGAAGAGAAAAACAGGACAATTTCTAGTACCCATCTTCTCTGCTTCTTAAAAACATTTGCCAAAAGATTCGGTTTAAACTGCAGCACAGGCTGCGCTACTTGCAAGAGAGAAGTCCTAGGGAGTTCAGAATTACAGCATAAGCCTATATCATGTTTAAGTACGAGAAAGCTTCAAAGAAAAAGAAAAACCGGCACGTACAGTTTCAACTTCTTTGATTTCTTCCTTTAACCTCTCTACCTCATGCTCCAAAGAAATGACTGAAGAACGCATCTGCAGTTTTCAAGAAAGATTAATATACCATTTAGTTGGGTTGGTGTAAGACAAACTCTCCATATACACACAAGCTTGCTTCTATGATTTAAACATATTAAAGATGAAATCAGATACTCAAATAATGCAGTATACTAAGTCTCCGTTAGACCACCTTTCCTACCTTCTCCCAATATAAAAAGTTCTTTGACATATTTAGAGCCCAGATGCTTGAAAGATTTGCAATATAAGGACTAAGCCAGTTTTCCATTAGCCATAGTATGGGAAGCATCTGTCCTAGATAGGAAAAACTGTCTCCACCCTTGTACTACACGTAGACAAAGAAACCATATTTAGCTTTATTAGAGGCTGCATACATGCAGCAGATGATAGCACATCTATAGTTGAAGATCTGAAAGCCTTTTAAGAGCCCCTTAAAGATGATGTTTGTAAGTCACCTGTTTGCTCCAAGCTCATACTTTGGTACTCAAATTTACTAAGCAGAAGTACGCTAGAAATAATTTGTTGAGAAAAAGCAGTTTGACCTACATTAATTCTAGATTAAAACAGAAACATAAGACTTTTTTCTTACCACTTTTCCTAGCAGCAGAGCCCTCCTAAAAAGGAGGACTTTGCAGGCAATTTCAACTGTAATTAGCTGACCAAAATGGATTAAGTAGTATTTTAATAGCTTCCAAAAAATTCAAAATACAGTTTGAGCTGCCAGGATCAGAAAAATATATAAATTCCTCAACACGTTAATGGGGCACATGTACACTCTTGAATCTTTGGATTCTTATCCCATCAGCATTAATACTGCCATGTGCAATATTACTGGCTGCCTCCTGTATCGCCTGCAAAAGGACTGACAGAGACTTGTCGTAACAGTCAAAGACTGTATACCTATGCTGTTCATTTGTTCTTGCTTCTCTAAAGACAGCAATAGGAATAGCCAAAGTCTAAAGACATCAACAATTCCTCCACTTTTTAGGGCTTTTTTAACAGAAATGCATTCCTTGAAAAAATAAAAATCACTCTTAGTACAAAAATAAGTATATGGTCACCAAAACCACTACACAGTTATGAGGAAGGATCATTTTTATTATATTTGTTGCAGACTTCACCCTTTTCATCCACAGGTCACTGTCCTGGGTTCAGCAGTAGCAGTCATTTTTCTCAGTCTTAGTAGCTGGTGCAGTGACCACAACAGTCACACACACATCAAACCAGGCAGCTAAGGTTGTTCTTCACCTGCCTCCAGAGTGCTCAAACACTTTCTGCTACTTCAATCAGAAACTACCTGGCTACTGCAAAAAGCAGATCTTCAGAAATACCTGCTTAAGTTCCTTCTGTGATTCTTCAACTTTTATCTTCCATTTGCTTTCTTCCTCTTCCACACTCCTCTGTAGCCTTTGTAAAATTCCCTCCTAAGAAGAGAGCAGAGTTTGAAAGCTTATAACAGAAGAAAGGCAGCTTGCAACATCACAAGGCACAGGCAACAAGGCATCCTGCTTACCGTCTCTGCCAGAACTGACTTATATTTCTCACACTCCAGTTGCAGCAGTATGTGCATTTCCTCAGCCTCTTTCAACTTCTGCTCCATAGCCTAGCAAAGGAAAAGAAGGATCAGAAGAGTCATACCTCAGCTGACAGATTTGAGTTCTATTATTTATCCTATTTCAAAAAGCAAGCTGGTATCATTCATTGGCAGGTCTGTATTTTCAACCCATGCAAAGACAACAGCAACTGCAATGTTCACATACAATTCCTAATCACAAGTTTTGTGAGCTACTTCAATAATTCTGAGTTGCCTGAAAAAAAAACCAACAATTACCTGAAAAAGGGAACAGGGATTTTGAATTTTATAAGTGTGCTCACAACTCCACACGGTGCTTTCTGAAGATGTAAATACATTTCTCATTTATACTATGAAAATATCTACAACACAATTTTCTTGTCACCTGTTTGACAATTTGAACTTCACAATCCAGAGCACAATTTGCAAGATTAATACTGGAAAAAAAATACACACACATGGAAGTTTTCCACTGTTCATGCCTACCTTGACATCTTCAGATCCTGAAGCCTCCCTCAAGTATTCTTTAGCCATCTTTTCAAACCCACATATCCATTCACTGTGGCTCTGTTGGGAAATGCATTCAGTTAAAACTGAGAATAACCTCAATAAAACTACCTTCAGGACATCTGCCTCCCAGCTGCAGGCTTACAAGCAGTGTTTCAGTCCCCCAGTTCCATGGAGCTACCACACATCCTGACAGTAGCTCTTCAGCTAGTACTGCACACATTCAAGCTGACAGCGGGCAGCAATCCATCATGAGGTTGAGACACATACACTGCACGGGAGCTTGAAAGTCCTGAAACACAACTGGGTGACAGAGGTCTTCCTCCAAGGGCTGGGAACTGACAAGAAAAATTTGAAGACTTAAGGGAAGTCTTTAAATCTATTTGAAGAATTTGAATCTATTCCAAAATCCCTGAGCAGCAAAGCAGATGCTTGCTACATAATTCCAGGGACCTCACTAGGAAGACTGTTTCATAACCTTACACAAACCCAGTCTTTTTAAAGACCCTCTCTAGTTCATCAAGAGACTAACTTTAGGACATTTGAGAATAATTTTAAATAGGAATATTCAAAACCTCTAGACATTACAAATAAAATGCAGACCCCATTTTTACCACCTCACATCATTCACACAATCTAAACCACATGAACCCAGCGCACCCCTCCTTTGCCAACAACTGAAAACCACCAAAAATATAAAACTAGAAATCAGTGGTTTTCAAAGGAACTTTGCAAACAAAACAAACCCTTCTGTACTGTATTAACTGGCACTGAGGCAACGCAGCTCCTCTGGAAAGGGGGGCCAGCAGTTATCTGCACAGTCGCCAGCAAAGATATGGATCCCTGTCATGCCAGACAGTGAGCAAACAGGCAGCAGATCTTATCTGCCACTGAAAATTTACTGTCTCAGACACAAGATAACACAGGTGGATGAATCACATGCTGGGGTGGTAAAACCCACAAAATTATAGCAACTTTTTTTTTGTTTTGCTTTTAAAAAGACTTTTCTCGGAGTAACTGCCTGCAGCTTTGCTACTGGCAAACACACGTATTACCTGCAGAAGACACTCATGTCCCACTGCAAAAACCATGGAGCAGAAAGGACTGTAGGGAAATGCTCCAGCCTGCCCAGTGCAGAAGGACCAAAACTCCCCAATGCCAGCATGAGGGTAGGAAGAGACATTTCTCTTACCATATTAGAAGGAAGAGAGACTTTCGGGAACAGCTTCTGGAGTAGTTCACGCATCTCTACCTTGGCAGCTTCCAAATGCTGCTGCTTCTCCTAAACCAAGAAAAGGGCTCAACGTGAAATTGGGCAACATACGCCACTGACCTGGCAATAGCCTCTTTATGCCTAGAGCACTTTACTTAAGCCAGAAAGTAATTTTTTAAGTGAGAAAGGCACTATGGTCTCTAAAATTGTCAGAAAATGGCCTCAAAAACTGACACCGAATTGCTTCAGGATTTGACGTTCATATTTGCTCACACTCAAGCTTTTATTTTCTTAAGTTGTCCCCCAATCTAACCTGTTTGTACAGAAATTACACCTTCATTTGTTCACAACTACACTGTGCTGAGTAACTGCATCACACGAACCCTGCCATTCAAGTTAAGCAATCTCAAAAGCAACAAGTTTGCTCAATCAATTTTTGAAAAATCCACACTAAAACCATTTTAGGTGGAAAAAAGTCGCCATAAATTGACATCACCAAATAAACAAACAGAGAATTAAAGTCAAAAGGAAAGTTTGTGTTAATGCACATTTGAACCAGGCCAAGAAAGCAAGACTATCCTCTAAATATTATTTTTAAGTATTCAACAGGGAGACCGTAACATTCTTCTTCCCCAAGCTTGGATGCAATGGAAATAATTATTAGAGCTGTGTGACAATCTCCAGGTTTTCTTTGTCATTGTTCTGCAAACACAAGCACATAGAGCCAAGGGCACCACAGATCTATTGCTCCATTTATTCAACATTAAAAGCAGACCAGCCACAGGACATTTGCTTGCTGTGCTTGTGGCAAACTGGCTTAATTTAGCTATACGACACTCATACTCCCAAGTGAGTTTAAATGCAGAAAGCCTGAAACCCTGCATAGAAGGTAGCTTTCAGCCAAAATTCTTCACTAATATTTGGATTTGGTTTTTCCTTTGACATGAGTGTTGTTGCGCATTGCTGCTCTGAGTTCCTCTGCTGCAAGAGATCATGGCATTAGTAGGCTGAGATTCAGAGACAGAAACGAATAGGAGACATTAGGTTGTGAAGCTGTGCTAAGTGTGTTAGCTTTCAGCAATTTAGGAACCACCAAGAAGTGGCAAACGGCTGTTTGATGAAGTCTTCCAACTGCAAGAGAAAGCAGGCAAGCATCACCACACAGCAAAAGCAGGTACACAACTTCCCTGAATGCAGGGACGAGCAAAGGGCAGACATCTCCAAAACACAGAAGCACAATCTCAGATCAGAGCTACTCTGCTTCTAGCTACCTGACTTGAGAGGGGGTTTTTAAAGTTATTTTGATCCTTTTTCTTTTTAATTCTACACAGTGGCAATTAGCACCAAATCAGGCTCAGCGTAAATGCAAGCTCATTCAGAGAAATTCATACCACATACCATATTGAACATTGGCTCTGATGGTATTTGAAGAGCTTCATATGCCTTCAAGAAGGAAATTCACAACCGTGGTGATATCACTCCCCTGAGAAATTCCATGGGGCTTTTTGGTTTGTTGTTTGGTTGTTTTTTTTTTTTACAGTAATTTAGTCCTAGTTCTTCCAATAAATTTATTCCAGCACAGCAAAAGCCCAGTAGGAGAAAGCAGGTTGCTCACCAGTTTTTATTCTAGAGCTCCCCACAAGTGAAAAACGACTCACAACAGCTCTAACAATTACGCAAACAGAAATCAAAAAAATCAGCATGCCCACAAGCTAAGGATTAAAACAAATAAAAGAAACCTGAAGACAACAGTAAGAAGCAGAGGTGAGAGTATATGAATGATCACTCAGAATAGACTATATTTAAACTGCAGTAAAAGTTAAATGCCTCCAGTTCATTTAAAAAACCAGCTGCAGATCTGATCTAGCTTAATGCATCATTTCTAGCAGTTAACATTACAACCTTGGCAGTCTTGTTCACTTTGTCCTGCAGCAATTTTTCAGTTGATGCCAATGCTTCCATTGCTTTCCAGTTTTTCTTCCGAAGGTCCTAATCATTTTTAGAAAGAATGATTTCAGTTCAGCCAATATTCAAACTGTTTCCACTTTTACTTCAGAGATACTTTGCATTACATTTCACCATTTGCATTTAAATGCTGGTTACTGCAAGATGATTTTGCTGGGTAAGATGACATACACTAGCACAAACAACTGTGATGCTCAAAGAGTTTGAATGAAAAGGGGGGGGGGGAAATGTCAATTTCTGCCCAACCTGCCCCCATGTCCAAAACTGATCCAATTGTCACTGAAGAGCTTAGTGCTACAGCAACCCCATACTTTGACTGCACTTGTAAGAAAAATAGAGCGAAGTTCTCAAAAGTAGTGAGGAACACAGACACCAAACCACAGATTACACAACAGAGTGTTAGGCATGTCGCATTGCAGAACCCAGCATGAATCCAAGAATACACAGAGGTGTACACATTTATGCCCCTATCTTGCAATCAGATCTACCTATGTAGATCCTTGGCCCTCAACCCAAACCTACTACGCCCAGACTCATCTCAGAAACACAAAGCTCAAAGCCTTGGCTTGTAGCATTTACCCATGCAGCTCTCTCCACTGTTCCCAAAGAAAACTGGCTTGCTGCTTCACCAGCCCTCCTGGGGAGGTTTTGGGATTTTGCCAGTGGCAAGCACACCCCAGATCCGCATGGAAACACCACCATGCTGTGCTGCACTCCTGCATCTTTCTTGGCAAGGTCATCAAACGTGTACTCCACAAGACGTCAACATGCAAGCTCAGTTATGAGGCTGAGAGCTCTTATAAAAAGAGCTTTGCAGCTCTTATCTAGAAAGGATGGTGGGCTTTGTGGGGAGGAGATTAGAGGGCTCAGGATTTAAATTAACCTTTTTCAACCCTTCAAACTATTTTGAAAGGCCGTATTTTTTTAATTCACCACACAAAGTGGCATCTAAATCCTAGTGTGTACCTACACTAGTTTAACTTCACCTGCTATTATTTACCTCCTATCCTAAGAGCTGTTTCACCAGGCATTAATACAAAGTTGGATAAAATTGCGATGTGGAAAGCTGGGACCTACGGGCACGGTCTGCCTTTAATAGTAGCCAGATTTCTGCCTGCACCACAAAGGGTAATTAGACCTTGTAATTCCCCAGGAAACAGGCATGCATATGTTCTACCTTTCCAGCTCATCTGTTTTTCAAGGCTACTCAGCCACTTTAGCCCTACTTTATTTCAGTACTTAAGCAACACTGCTTGTACCAAAAATCACATTTTCAGTATTTTCCTTGTGCATCTTTCTTATATTGCCCCACTTTTAAGCAACAAAGTTTATTGCACAGTATCCACTGGACTTTATAGGCTATCACAGAGAGACAGGCGAGCTAAAAGCACTGCATTTAACAACTTTCTTCATATAAAAGATGCCATTCTCTTGCCCTGCTGGTAATGTATTTCAAGAAGGTAACCTTGCAGCTCTGAGATGGAAGAAACAATCTTTACTTCCACCCACAAACAACCCATACTGCACCATCAGTGGCTACTGTAAAAACAAAGGCTCAGTGTCCTCTACCTCTTTCAGAAGATTAGTATTACTCACTCTTAAAAAGGCAAAGAGCCAGATCCAAGAGCCCTGAAGGTAATGCCTCTTCCCATGGCTACAAACAAGGACCATAACTTCCTCAGAGCACAGCACCTTTGATCTTCCCAGACTCCCTCCCCAGACTCCCTCTTCTTGCCTTGGCAAAGGACATGCTTCTGAACAACGCTAACAAGGCTTGAATCCAAGTCTAAGAACTTGCTGCGGGATGTGTCCCCTAGCAAGTCTCCTCCCCCTTATCAAACCAGCAACTTGACGAAGTGCTGATGAAACACTCTGAGCAGTGAAGTCGGAAATGCTTAGTCACTCACAAGGAAAGAGGAGAGGAGTGTCCAGGGGTCACAATACAACAGACAACCATCAGAAGCATGCTCTCCAGAGAACGCCCTAGGCAACAAGGAGTGCTGTGCACACAGGCTGGTTGGTCTTTGGGACCTGGGTTTTTTTGGGTGGTGGGGAGAAGGAAGGGGGAAGGGTAGGGGAAGGTGGGAGAGGTATTTCCTTACATTGTTCTTTTTCCTTTGTTGCTCAAAAGCATTTCTCTGAGAGGCAAGCTCATTTTGGAGACTGGTGATTTCCTTCTCTTTCCCTGCAACCCTGAATTAGCAAAAAGAATAGTAGACAAATCAGGAGACATTTAAGAAATTTCAAGTGAATCACTCACACCCTTTCACATACACTGACTTTCCTCCTAGCTACATGCTCTCTTTGAAAAGCTGCTCGCTGACTTGGCAGTACTGCTTGCTTCCTACTGCTCTGTGAACTGCAGGCTGCCAGAGCAAAGCCCATTCCAAAGCTGTTGTTTGCCTACACAGGCATCTGCACACATTTATCAAGGCCACAGAAAGGCAACACATTAGACAAGGATAAGTCAGCCAGCCCACATTAGTACACCACCACAAAACAGGCACAGCCTGGTGGATAAAAGCATTCTTTTTTGAGCACCTAGTCCACAATTTGTAAGTCATTTAACTTAGAAGAAAAATAATTCAGACAATGAAAAACACATAACAGTGGCAATTCGTGTAGCACAATAAAAGCCAGTATGGCATTACCTTCCATACAGTTCTTTACTGTGCTTCAGTTCTACATTACAACCTACTTTTACACATGAGATTTTCCCTGGGAAGAGATTTTCACCAGATGATTTTATAATATGAGCAATGCCTTACTAAGCTGAAGTTCCAAGAAAAAAAACTTGTCACTTTTGCTTGAAACACCAACATTTAACTCTTCAGACATATAGCTGAGCTGGCAAGCATTTAAAGTTAAATCGATCATGGCTTGCTTACATTGTGGGCACATACTGCAAGCACACAGATCATTGTTTCTGAGGATTATTAGCCTGAGCACAATCTCTGTGTTCAAGTTTTATTAGGCTGTAAAGATTTTATTTTTTTACTGGCATTTCTCACACTGATATGGTACATTTGGCATTTATTTAATCTTTTAAATTTCTTGAGCAATAAGTGAAACAAAACGCTTTGCTACTTATCTACTGTGTTCAACCTCTGGCAGTACTCACACTTGTAGAAGCTCCTCACTTTGGACAGCTAGGGAGGCCTACAAACAGATCAGAAACTCATTAGGATCAGATCAGCAGCAAAGACTGCTGCAGAGGTCATGATCTGCCTTGTTAACAAGGCACTGCTGCAACACTAGGCAGTTACACCCTTGGTCTTCGAGGCAATCTTGTCCAGCCTCCTTTGGCCAGAAGCCTGGGTGCGATACAACATTTAAAGACAGGGGTGGAAAGCTAGACAAGAACTCAGCAAATGTAAAAAAGCACAAGAAAAATCCACACAATAAAGGGAAGCAGGAATAGATATGCAACAGCCAGAAAAGCCGGCTTAGTGCAATCCAACCCTGAAGCTGTCCCTTGAATTATATGGTCAATGCAACTACTGGTTTTCCATGCCATCCATACAAGCTATCACCCCCACCTTTTACTTCATTTGGTAACAATGCAATTGGAAGCTGTACCTGTTTGCAATTATCCTGCTTTAATTCTTGAATTTGAACTCTAAAAGATTCATTTTCCTTTTGCACATCCTGTTACAAGAAAAGAGGCAATACATAAACATGTACGTACATAGATACACACTCACAATGCATATGCTCCTTACAACAAAAGGCTCTTCTATCAAAGCTTTACCTGCAACTGTTTCACATGGCTTGCAATTTCTCTGTCTTTCTCTTCTACTACAGCTTTCAACTTCTTAATTTGTTCTTCTTCCCCTTTCAACCTGCAGAGATGGTTTGGAATGTAAGAAAAAATGTAAGAAAAAAGCAAGAATTTATGCTAAAAAGGGACAGATGCTCTAGCTGAGACAGTTTTTAGCAGCAGAAGATAAATTTTGTATGCTATATATAATAATCAGCCAAAAGGGGAGCACACACAAGGAGCAGAAACCATTACACTATGGCTCCAAGACAAAAAGGAAAGCCTAAGGGAAATGCATACCAGGTTCAACAACACATACTGCACTTACCTGCTAAGAATTAGCCTGAAGCAAGCTAGTGATTTCACATGTCAGTCAGTAAATACTTAGTCACAGCTGATCTCAACATTCGGAGCAGAAGTGGGAGACACTGGTCACCTGAGCAAATCCTGCAAGCCAGCTGGCTCCAAAGGTACTAGGGACAGTCTCCTAGGTGAGACTGCCTTAGGTACTGGCTATACAGGAGTCTCCTGGGAGGGCAGCATGTTACAAGTGCCGTACTGAAGACCGAGAGCCCTGTTTGGCACCCAGCCTTCCTCTGACTTAGAGCAGCCGGACAAAGCAGAATCAAAACAGAGGAAAGTCTGGCAGTGTTTCTCCATAAAACAGGAGCTGGAGAATTGGCTATTGAATCTCAGACTGAAAACAGCAAACCGTATCTGTTTATTGCTTTTAGCGACTAAGCCATAGGCACTTAAATCCACACTCTTTTAAACATGCTAAACAGAAGGGGAAATTATCACTAGGCACAAGAAGTAGCAGCAATTTCACTAGTTAGTACAGCCCTGGGAGATCATTCAGTTTCACAAAGTGTATGAGCACTATGACTTAGGCACGCCAGGCAGGGATGCCAGACACTCGCTATTATACACAGCAGCAGACGCACTGGCTGGTGTACATCCATGAGCAATAACAGCTTATTTTAGCAAAGCCCATAAAATTCTTGAAACCAATTCATACATTCCAATTTAAGACAAACACCAGCACTGAAGGGATATTACCAGCAGGCACTTAAGAAACTGCTACTAAGCATACTCACAGGCTCTCCAGGTCCTGGACTTGGGATCCAGCAGGTACCTTAAAAACAAAGTAATTCCCAACCTCATTTTGATGGCACTGCAAAGCTTTCAAATTAACAGCAACTCTTTGCATGAGCAGGGGCACCACACATCTAGCAGGACACTTGCCAAAGAAAGACCAGGAATTTTGCACGAGGCTTTGCTCTGAGAATATCTAAACACAACATTTTAGAAGCACAGTTTACACCACACATCCCAGACTTCACACCAGCCAATTTCCCTCCATTCCACCTCTCCTGTGGCATAAATGCTGTCTGCTGTCTAGACATCCACCCAAAATAAGACTGCAAATCAGTTTCTCCCCTTAATCACTGACAAAAATCAAAATGACTTAAGAATACCACCTTATTGGAAAAATTCTTCCATTAAGTAACACCTGGCTTCAAGGATGTCCAGTTCCCTGTTCTCAAGTCCAATGCAGGCAATTAAAAGCCAGAACATTCCAACCAGTTGCAACTTCTGCAGCAAGTACATGCAGGAAGAAATCACAGCAAAGCCTGACTACTTCAGGAGAAGTTGCTACATTCAGTTACAGCAAGAGTTTCTCCAATACCCTACAGAAATGTTAATTTAGTCTGGCAATGAGGTACCTACAAGGCAGCTATGATTCTGCCTATGAGCTTCAGGGTTTTCAGACCACCAAAGCTACTCACTACGCAAAGTATCATCCAGGTTAAAGAAAAGCTCTCAGAACTTGCGATCCACGTTCATTCCGTTTCAGAAGAACACATTCATCCTGTTTCAGATGAATACAGTTGAACTAGTGGGCTCCCTGCACTGCAGACTACCAGTTTAGTCAAGCAGGATTTAAAATAGCTCTGAGTTGAAGTCAATGTAAATCCTTTGTGAGGCAGAGTACAAAACCAACATCTTCCAGTTCACCTGAACAGCAGTCCCAAACCACATCCACTCTGCAGGCCATACCTGTTGGAGCTGTTGCAGGTTCTGTTCTTCTAACTCCTGAACTTTACTGGTTAATTGTGCAATTGTATCCTTCTGACCCTTTGGAGGCAAAAAAAAAATTAAGAAAAAAATGACAAGTTTAGAAGTGTGAACGTGACTTTCCTACAGCCGGAAATACTACAGCAGAACTCACTTTCCTTTAGAATACCAAGGAACCTTACCTGCAGCCATTCTCCTTTCTTAATGATCTCCTTCTCCTTCTCTTCCAACAAGGCCTCCATGGTTTTCACCTGCTTTTCTTTTCCCTTCAACCTGTACCATTAAACACAGACACACAACATAAAAAATCTTTTGTCTTTTTTCTGTCTGAAAAAAAAGACATCCTATGCTTTGCAGCACACCACAAAACCAGCATATGTGATCTAACACAACTCACCCATTAAAAATCAACTGGTGAACACTTCCACTTCAGTCTGGGTTAGCAGGAAATGCCCTTGCTCAATGGCACCGCTCATTAAGAGAAAGCAGACAAATTCTGTGCCCACATATACTGCAGGGATTTCATACATGTGTTTTCCTCATCTAAAAATACTTCCTTCCCCCTTCCCAGCTGGGACACAACGGACTGATGACGGTAGCCAGTCAGTTCTCACTTATGTACCCAGATACAGCACAGCTATTACCAAAATAATTGTGCCATAGTGCCTTGCCTATGTCCTTCCGTCCTGACTTGACTTTAATCCACTGTAGTTTAACTGGGGCTCATGAAGCCATACAGCACTTCACCTTGTTTGCGTCTCAGACAGGACCAGGTATTTCTAATAAGACACACATCTAAGACCAATGTTAACAGCCTGGATCACCTCCTGCACAGACACCAGGCAAGAACACTGGAACTTAAAACAGACTGGAGTAGGAAAGAAAGGGGTGCATAGGGCAGATCAGACATGTTAACAATTGTACTTACAGAGTCTGAAGTTCTTTGATTTGTGATGTAATTGACACCTAAAAAAATAATCAGTACTTCAATGAACATGGAAAGACACAAACGCTATAAACCACTCTAGGGCGAAAGCCATTAGACGTGATTAAAATAGGCACTATTTGTTACTAATATGTAAACATAAACACACTTTTTTGTGGGAAAATAAATTATGAGACGTGAAGTGTCTCCACTATTTACTTTTGCCATATTTAAAATGCAACTTCCAGAGCAGAAAACAGTGCGAACAGGAACACAAGCAGGCCCACCAGGGTACACTTCCACCACGGGAGACAAAAGGAAGAAGCAGACACTGATGATGACAACCATTTCACTACCAACTGTAGCTTATACAGAGACCATCCCTGTCCTTTAGACCTTTGCACAAGCAAGTGCTTTTTAAATGCTCTCTGCAGTGTCAGCACTCCCTTAAATTCTTGTTCTAAGCCTGAACATGGATTGAAAAAAACCAAGATTTAGTGGGAACATAGCCTCTGAATTTTGCACAAAAGACTGGCAATAGCTATCTGTATAGGTACTGGCTTTCCAAACAGCTAGCTTAGTTCAGGCAGGAGTTTCAGACATTCCCAAACCCCTCTATTCTGCTTGTAAGAGACCAAAAGGCGCTCCTTTAGAGCAAGCATCTCTTATATGTAGCTTTCTAGAGATGGTAACTTAAAATTGCATTTTGTTCTGGGCTCTGTGTCACTGTTCCAGGGAAGGAAACACACAAATAATTCATCTAGTTCCTGGGAATTTGCTTTGGAGGAAAAGTCCAAGGTAGAAACACATTCAATGAAGCTTTGCCTAAAAAGGACAAAACTTTAACACTGAGGAAACAAAAGAGGGTGATATGTTGGAATGTAGCTAAAAAGACAGAAGAAAGTGCAGACCAAAAAAAATCAACCCACACCCCCCACACAAACAAGCAAGCAAACTTCCTGACAGCACAATGGATTAAGCTGCCTGCAGAATGGGCTCCCTAAGGAAACATGGGTTCCCATTATTTTGGATGCTAGACAGCAAGCATGCCAAAAAAGTCAATACCCCTCCATTTCTGAATTCCTGACAGCTAGAGTAAAACTTAACTCTGCCAAGACAGGCCTTCTTTGGACATGGGAAAGAAAACAGTTTTAGGTTTACCTGGAAACCAGATACTACGTGGGCCTGTAGTATCTTTCTAGCAACATAGAAAGGCCAACAAAAGAAGGAGCAACTCCAGCACTTCAGATTTCCAAGTCGCCAGCTTCCAAGGATGCTTCAGGGCTTTGTGTTTACCTCAGGGACCATATATACCCAGCCAGAGCTAATGCTACCACACTTTAAGTTACAACAATTCTTGCCAAATTTCATACTAAAAGTCCGAAAAGTTCAGGCATCCAGAGGACTGTGGTATCTGAAGGACAGCTGTAGTTGTATTACATATTTACAGATTTATATCCAAGAATAGTGTAGCTCTACCATTAAATAGTTCCTTACCCAATGACATTCACCAGTGAAAGAAAACAGTAGAACAGAAATGAGTGAGCAGAGCATCCAAGACAAGGCTGTTTCACACTTCTGGCACTAAGGTGCTTTACCTGTTTTTCCATCTCAAGCTGGGAATTTCCTACTTCTTCTTTCAGAGCCTCTATTTCCTGTGTCAAAGCCTTTTCAATGACAAAACAGACATGATTGGACAATGGAAACACAAACACCACAAAAATGGATGCTACAAATTCATCACTATCGAACGCCATGCAGTAACAAATAAATGGTAGTCAGTGGTATAGACACAGAAAGGAAAGTAGGTATTGTAAGAGAGACACCTGAACAGTCTTCTCCTTGCTTGCTACTTTGAGAATTTCAGCTTGTAGGAGCTCTTCCACTGATTTTATTTTTCCATCCTTCTCATGGATCCTTTAAAAAAGAGTAGAAGAACAACATTAGTTGCCTGAACAAACATGTTAATTCAGCAAATATACAAGCTTTGGTTCTGCTATCACATCACCAGCCTCTGAAATCCACAGTGGGACTAAGCAGGAAAAACTAACAAGAGGAATATGACTGGGAATAGTACAGAACAAACCAGCTTCATATAACCAGTAGTTCATATGCTAAATAGATACTATTACTTTCTAAAAATGCAAATTAAAACATCAGTAGTCCCTGGAACAATATACACTGTACTTCAGCCTTCACTGGGCAAGCCAGCAAAGAATTTATCCACTTCAAATACACACACACACAGAGCGCGAACAAGCTCACTTCTTTCAGAGTGCCTGCTGAAGAAAAACAATTAATTATCTGACAATTCACGGCAATTTCTTGTCTACTCAAAGTTAAGCTTATAAAGTTAATTGCTTAGCAGAGAAGCAACTAGATTTTCAAAAGCTATTGATCTGATGTGGTGTGTTTAAAAGTGATAATATGTCCTGCCACAAACACACAGTTCACTCAGTTAAAAGCAAATAATTTCAGGGAAGCAAAACACCTGCAGTCATGGAATAAAGACAGACAGAAGCAACAATAGGAAATTGAATCTGTGCAGTAACTTACACTTTCTGGAGTTCTTCCACCAGTGACTGGAAGGAAACCTGTTCAAAAGACAGCTTCAGCTTAGAAAAACAGAAAAGAGCAAAACAATCTGCAAGTGTTGAAGGGTAAGGAATAGAGAACTTGAGCACTTTGGCACTGGGTAAACTGTAGCAGCCTAATGATTTTATGTATCTGGGTGCTCCTGGAAACCAGCAGTAGATCTCCAGTCCCTGTCAAACTTGTAACACCAAGTCACTGCAAGTTCCAAGAAAACAAAGGAAACCCACACCATCTACACCAAGAAAGGCTGAGGTTCAGGAACAGCATTTGATCAGATAACCTTTTCATACTGGCTCTACCATACACCTCTCCACAGTTAGTATGCTTCCCCTTTTCCATAAATCATCTTCTAAGCTGACCAGGAAGAGCTGGATGTCAAGGAAAGGCATTTCCTGATCAGCATCAAGTGCACATCAAAAATGGTAATATTGTGACAGTGTCACTGAACAGAGAAATAAAGGGGCTAAGTCACAACTGCACGAGTGTGGATTAACATTAGAAAGCTCAAATACACATGATAAAACCAATGCAGTATAAACTGCCTACCAGCCATGCTTGTTGCATAGGTTTCTGGGAAAAAAGAGCAACCCGCAGCCATTTCCACTCACACTGACAAAGAACTGCTGCTGACTGGAACCTTTACATCTGCCACTTTTCTGACACTTAAGCAAAGCAAGTATTTGACAGAAATACCAGCTTCCAGACCAATGCTGGAAGAAAACGGGAGTCTTTGCCAACAGGCTTCAAAGACATCTTCACCTTTTTCCCCTGACTTTTGCAACCACAGCAAGATTCTTTCAGATTTAGTTTAGGTGTAATAAGAGTTTTAGATGAAAAGTACTACCTGCTCCGATTGCTGAATTTGCAGACTTTGAAGTTCTTTTCTCAAAGATGAATTTTCTGTTCGCAGCGCCTTTGAAAGCAGACACACAGATAATGAAAGACTCATTTGTTGGGGAAAAAGTGTTAAGCTTGAAGGAAAGTAATTTCTTTTAGAACAAGTGAAAGACTTTGAAAATCTGAAAGAGACCCCCTCTGCAGCTGTGGGAGCCAAAGTATTCAATGAACTAACTATACATTACAAGACAACTCCAAGTAGACTTCAATCTACAGGAAGCTGGAGTCCAGGGAAACATCAAGGTGATGTACCCACATCTTTGGCAGTATAGTAATAGTAACCTGACAGTTTGCTAGTGTGCTACTCCTCCCCAGTACAAGGGTGTCAACAATACACCTGAGATTTAGGGACATTAAGAAAGCAAGCATTACCTTGGCTATGCCCAGGTAGACAGGGTAGCAAAACCCAACTGAAAACAGACAGGGTTTTTTTGCACTGGCTTTCCAGTTAAAAAAAAAAAAAAAAAAAAGAAAAAAAAAAATCTAGCTTCTTCTAAAACAGAAATCACTGGCTGCTTCTTAAACAGAAAAAGGAAATGCTTTTAGCATCATTCCAGAAGTGTCACTAGTTGATAATCCATTTAACCGTTCAGATTACCAATTAAGCAAAGAGGCAAGAGTCCCATATTGCAGATTAGGTCAAACACACTGCTCTCAAGATGCATTCACTTTATTCCAAATGACATCAGGAACACATCCTAGCAAAATCTGCCCTAGACTAAGCAGAGAGAAGCACTTATTGCACACCATCAATGCTCAATGCTTAATCTATTTTACCAAAAAGATTTTAACCTTGTCTTCACAAGATGCCTTTCCTATTCAAAGAAAATGATCTCAGACTGCACTACGAGCACTCAAACACACACTTTCCACAAGGGCACTTAATCTCTACTTCCCCATTAAAACACAACATAAGAGATTTTTACCTTCAGCTCCTCCTCTTTATTAGCCACTTGTATGAGTCCTGCCTCAAGCAGCTCTTCAACTGTCTTGATCTTATCATCCTTCTCTCTCATGCTGAGAAACCAAAAGTGAGCATTAGTAAAAAGAGTTAACCTTTGAGGGCAGTTTAGCTATCAACAGTAAACTCACTACCAACAAAACTGAATCGTTATTTTAGTCTATGATTCAAAAGAAAAAGGTTTCTCACCTTCTTTCCATCTGCTCCAACAAGTCTTTTTTTACCTATAAAAACACAATAGAGTGATGATTAATTAGATCAATAATGTTTTGAGATTTTAAGAACACAAATAATCAGAGAGCATCAATTTAATCAGCTTAGTTACCACACTAATCCACAAGGGAAGATAAAGTAGGGGGATAACATCCTCATGTGATGTGTGTCTAATATTGATGCTGGAAAGATGTCAAGTCTTTCAGGGGAGGTACAGATCCAGCCCAAATACCTTGCTGATTTTACAGATGGACTACAGGAGTTCTGGTGACAAGATGCTGTGGGACACAGGATCCCATCGATCATAGTGAGCGTCAAGCATGCCAAGCATTGTGTGGCATCTAATCCATAGCAGCCAGCTGAGTACCTGAAAAATCTGTCTCTTTTGAGTATTTACTGAAACCACAAGCTCCATCTGAGCTTCATGCAGCAGAACATGCGTGACTTCTCAAAAACAAGACACTGTGGAAGACCACACAAGAAACAAGCCAGGCTATCATGAAAAATCAGCCCCACTATTTCAGACAGGACACTAAATCAGCCAGACCCAAGGGAATAAGGCTGCAAATCTGGTTCTCCACCAGAGGAAAGGGAGATGAACCAGACAAGTATCTGCTGGCCAGCAGACACCAGTGCAGAAAAGAAGTTTCTTGCTCCACAAGTCTTTTTTCCAGTGCTTCAAGAAGTTCTCATTCCGTAATGGTACAAAGTCAGGGGTGCTCACAAGAGCTCTCCCAGGCAACACTCGCAAAGGAGATGGGGCTAAGCAACATAACTGCTTTGAACCTGCAGCATCTTGTGTGAGTACCAGTCAGACTGGCTGCAGGTGTGCTATGGGCAAAAATATAGAAGAGGACACCCAAAAGACATCACAGTGTAAATAGTTCTCATTCCATGGGTCTGTTCTTTGGTTACTACTGGTTTGAGAATTTAATTCCAGGATAGAAGAAAACAAATAGGGTAAAGATCTTACTTTGGTCTCTCCACCTCAAAGTAAGAGCCCTCTCCCCAAAAGGGCTAGTTGTTCTGGAATAAAAATTAAAATCCCATGAAAATTGCCAAAAAAACTGGGAGAAGTTGAAGAAATAAGATCCTGCTTCTGTTCAGCCAGCATTCTTCAGGGGAGGAGAAAAAAAATCACTCTTGTCTAGCGCTTGAAGACAGTCACAACTGCCTTACTTTCCATGCAAGGGAAAATACCTAAAAAGTAACAAGCTTTGACAACAACCAGCTCAGCCTAGGGCCAGCTTAAGGGGGAAAAAAAAATTTTGAAGTTAAAAAGAACAGAAGGTATTTGATACAAGCTCACTGAATACTGGCTATACCTGCTCGGACAGGAGAGTCTGCAGCTTCTGAACTTCAGCTTGCAGAGTTGCGTTTTGATCCTTCAGAACCTGGAAATAAACATTTTATCAGCTCAGAAATGCAACCCCTAATTACAGCATTTTCATATTGGTAACGAGATAATTAAGCAGCACAGAAACCATTACAGCAAATTATTTTTAAGCTACAAGACCCCTTTTCCCCTTCTTTCTTGCTCATCTGTATTAATACTCCTGTCCTTATGTTCCCATGAGAAATTCAGTTCTTACCATCTATATTCCCTGGCAGAAAAAACACACAGTACCAAGTGTGAGAGGCAAGAAAAACAAAATTTTTTCCTAAAGCAGTATCAGCATCATGTCAAGATTTACAGCTGCTTTTACAAAGCACTCATCTGAGGAAACAAATGGTCCAGGATCATCCCTCTATTTCTCTTCAGCTGCCTTAACACTAAGGATGCATAGCAAGAAGTTGGCAGTCCAGCAGCAAAGGAGCACAGCTCCTGCACTTTGGCCTGACTGGAAGGAGTTTAGGAGAATTAGGAAGACACTCATGCCTCCCCTCCAGCATTCCTGCTCTGTATAACAGACACAGCAGCCCTATTATTGCTTTTTGTTTTACAGCCTTTTTAAAGACCTGCTTGGTGCTTTACAAAAGTAAAAAGCAGGACACATGATCTGACACCCAAAGCCTTACAAGGACAACACAAGCAGGAAGGGACAGCAGCAGTAAGGATCAAAAGAATTGCCCTGTTTGAACATGGCTTTTCCCTCTTTCATGCACATAGGAAAAAGCAGCACTTGCTTAGGTGGAAGCATTTAGCATAGAGCTGGTGTAGCTTATGTTTGGGATCAAAGACAGGAGAAAGAGACTAGAAGAGCACAAAATATTCATGCTGAGAGAACACTATGGATTTCCACAGTGTCATGATGACTGTGATCCACGTTCAGTTCTCTATTCCCAAGAACTGCTAGAATGGACTCCACATGATTTCTGCCATTACTCAGCACTGAGCTGATTTCAGCACATAACCACCCACAACATCTCTAAGGCCTTTTCCCTAGGTAAAAGTTACTACTGAAACCATCACACTAAAGGAAGTTCAGATTATTCCTCCTTGTATTCATTTTCACCACTTCACCTGCCATTTTAAAATGTTCCACCAAGCTGAAAGCCCTGAGAGTCACAGTAGCTTCAGACCTGCCAACTTAAAATTGCCACCTCTTCCAACTCCTCTTTCGAGACTACTTATATATCCATTACCCAGCTTCATTGAAGATTCAGCTGATAGCTTTATTACAAAAGTTTCACTACAAAAATTAACTGAAGTTGTAGCTGATTCCTATTCTATTAATTGAGCAAAAATTCTTCCCTCTTATTCTCTGACAGCTTAGAGAAACTACAGAGCCTTGCAAGAGCCTCATCAAAACCTCTTTAATACATAAATCAAGTTTACTAGCTGCTTGCTAACACCTTCAAAGAGCTCCAGGACACTCATGAGGCATGGCTTCTCCTACAAAAGCATGCTGCCTCTGCCATTACCCAACCTTTCTGTTCCCACTAGCAAACATACCAACCTGACATCATGAGATTCAGAGTGAGTGATCTTTCACCAGAAATATCAGAAGAGCAGCAGTACCCAACACAGGCTTTAAAGGAGTTAAAAAGATGGTATCATCACTTTCCTCAGGAAGCAGATCTATTTCTAACAGCTAAAGTTCAGAATAAAAAAAACTAAGGTGGTAGAGGGCAAGGAGGAGTTAAGCTGCTCTCTGTACACACTACCTAGAAGCAAGTACCACCTTTGCTTTGCAGACCTCAGATGTCAGATCTAAAAGCTTTGGCAATTTAGCTGCAGCCTCATGAGAAACCACTTAAGAAGAAAAAAAAAATCTAACGTGATAATCCAAGCAACAAAGGCTTACACCAAGGCCTTGAAAATCATGTGAGAAGGTAGAATGCAGGAAAACAGCAAACAGCAATATCTTCTACCCAACAACCTCCCCTTCCAGAATTCAAAGACCTCACTCTTCACAGCTGCAGACACCACACTTGTGTTACACTATTTCTTTCTCTGCTGCACTGTTACGACTGTGACATCCCACATTGCTCTTGCCTTGCAAACAGAATACTGTAATTTACTTTAACACCTCCAAGTTCTATTTTACAAATCAACATTCAACTGTATGAAATGCTCAACAATCTCCAAAGTCTGGAAAACTTACTGAAAATAAGCACAAGAATAGCTATTCTATATCATACCTTGAATTCTTCTTTTGCGTTCGAAATCTGAGTAAGCTCTTCTCGAAGTTGATCTTCAAGAGTTCTTATTTTGTCATCTTTGATGTGAATGCTGAGACACGGAAGAACAGTTAAATACATTTTGTCATCCAAGTCTTACAAAAAGCATTGATTCAAAAGAACACCAAAGACTAGCAAACATTGTTTATCAAATCCCAGAGCTATTTACCTTTTCTGCATCCTTTCCAGCTCATGTGCAGCAGCAGCCTAGATATAAAGAGGATTAACACAGACTTAAGATACATCACATGATTCAATCAACCTTTCATTCCACAATATTAAAAAGCTGGAATAAGTCATTTGGCCTCTAAGCACATGACTCACCAGCTAGAATGAGGGGCAAGCTTGTCTTCATGCACTTTTAAAACACCAATACATACCAGAGGCAAGTACACGATTGTGCAAAGGGAAAAAGATCTCAAGAATACTCATTTGACAACCAGGATTATCTCCAATTAAACATTTAATTTCCACCTCTGTAATGAACCATAAGTTATGTAGCACTAACAGGGCCAGCATCACATTTGGTTACATTTGGTTCTAAAGAGATCTCTATGGTGAGGTGGGGGAAGATGGGGTGTTGTACGCTTTGAAGTTTTTTTAGAGGGATGCTTATAACCCTTGTACACAAATGCCAAGACTGCATATTCAAGCACAGTTCTGTTCACTCGTGCGAAGTGTCCTGCACTCCACATGTCCGCAAATCTAAACCAAACAAGCAATCGCTTCAGTAACTTGGATATCCAAATAAGAAAGATTTCACTGGTGAGAGAAGGGTAAGAAGCCTCCCACCAGCTGTAAGAACTCCAGGGAATCACTTATTAGCCCAATTCAGTAGCCTTACACCTTTCATGTGCTTAAGCATAGACTGTTTAGAGCCAATGGATGTGCATTTCATGATAGAATAGGTAGTGGGAAGTAAAATTAAATATTTAATAAAACAATTGTTTTACCTGTTCATTTGTCAGAGCCTGTAACTTCTGTACTTCTGATTTCAGGGAGAGATTCATATTCTGTAAGACCTGAAGGAAGGAAAAAAGAAATATATTTGCACTTTATATAGAGACAGTATTTAAGGTAAGTTCATTCTCCACTGCAAAGTATTTCAGATTACTTTCTGAAGGACTTCATCGGTAACAGCAAGGAAAAACCTCAAGCTTTCTTATCAACAGCTTCCCATCATCAAGCATTGCTTAGAAGAGCAAAATCAGGAGACTTTTAGCTGAAAGAGCTGTTTCTAGACCCAAAAGCCTTGTGGGCTTAATTTTGTACATGCAACCAATACGCCACTCCCTGTATCAGCTGGTATTTACACATGCTGATATACCTTGAGCTCTTCTTCCTTGCTGGCTAAGTTGGCATGTTCATTGCCCAACGAGTCCTCCATCTGCTTTATCTGTTTGTCCTTTTCCGCAATCCTGCACAAATGAGAAGTGATGACTTATCAGTACTAAAAGGTCTTAGATGAAAGTGGTGCATGATCTAGCAGGCTAACACAAAATCCATGCTGGCCTTTAAGTCCAGCTTCTACTCTAAATCCTGCTGACAGTATACTTTGGATCCAAAAGCTTTTCCATCCATTTTAAAAGCTTTTTGCTTGCCAAAAATTTATGAGACATTCTCTAGCTCTGAAAGGCAACAACTACCCATCTCCCAAGGGGAGAAGTCTCCTGGCACCACTAGATAGCCCAAATATTAACAGTTCTCATGGTCATGTACATTTATGCATGCTGGATTTATTCCCTGCATATAGGCAGGGGTAACCAAGAGAGTAGACACTGCTTTCTGTGTAGCATATAGAACCATGCACAACAGATTCCAAACCAGAGGCCAGACACTGAAGGGAAATTCACTGGAAGCAGTTTCCTAGCTCCCAAGTCAATCTCATTGTGAGAAGTTAAAAAGCATAGACAGCAACATTTCCCTCACCAATCCCTCCCACATGCACTGCACATGCATGAAGGAAAGATGGCATGCATTAAAAGCCAGTCACTCCTCCCAAATACCAAAGGAAATGAATGCTCACACTTTGTGTAGTTCTTCTGCCAGGACTGAAGCTGAAGTCTGCAGAAGGAAGAAAAAAAAAACCCAAAAAGCTGAAAGTAAAGCAAGTCAAAGAACTATCATCTACAGTGAACCAGGAACAGCATTGCTAAGATTTGTGTAGTTATTTCAAATTGGCACAGGATGCTTCCAACAATTTCCTGGCTAAGGAACACTGCAGAAATACTGGCACATACTAATGTCCCTTCCCCTTTAGCCTAAGGCAACATAAAAGGGAAACCAAAACAAAACCAGCACTTTCCTCCCATGGACTAACTGCTTTACGTGACATTCTGCTGACAAACCACACAAATTTAAGAAAAAAACCCTGCACAGTGTATCAGGACTCGTGTTAAGAACAAACAGCAACACAAAATCAGCAAATGGCATTTTTTTTCTCGTGGAAAATGCCTATTCCTATGTGGTCACTAGTCACCCACAACAGGGCACAAGGAGAGACCCATCACAGTGGTTATCAAGGCATCAAGGGACCTCTGCAGACCGTTTCACACAGAGTTTGGTAGCAGCGGAACTTCTATATTCATTTGTGCTATAGATACATGGTTGTCCTTACCCAGTCTTATCCTCCCAAAATCCTGGATGTCTCAGAGCTTGCGCCCATGGGACCCTAACAGCAATTCCTACATTGCCTTATCCAGATCATATCATGAAGAAAAGCAGAAGAAAAATAAATATCACAGGGAATAAATAGTTCCAGTCCCAGACTGGTCTCCTCAGTTTCATCAACCTTGATGTCCAAACTCACATCCAGTGCAACCTCGTTTCCCCAAAGTGCTAGTTTCCCACCTACTGGGCTATTTGCATAGCCCATGGTGCTATATGGGGAAAGCACACACCTCCTTCCAACAGCCTCCTTGTGAAAGCCAGAGCTAAAAATCAAAATCTCCTTAGCGATTTCTTTTCAAAACCCTTGTACTGGGAAGAGAAGAGCAGGTCATGAAGATGCTGGAAATCCAGAGTGCCTCTTCCTTCACTGCTCTCCCCACCCAGTGGGTTAAGGCCCATTAGCTAAAGCCAGATGACGCATTTTCAGTCTGACATTGAATTTAAACCACATAAACCATGTCCATGATTAAAAGAACACAGCAGCCAACTGCATAGAACAGTCTCCACTTGCGTCTTCTGAGACAATCTGTGACATAGCTGTACATGGAAGCAACTTCAGTGACTTTGAGGTTTTTCATAGCGTTTACAGCTTAAGTAATTCCTCAAACCAACTAGTCAAACTAAAATTTTAGATACTAAAAGAACTGAGAAAAGCGCTGTGCAGATTTGGTGTGGCTTTAGTTTGGTTTTATGGGTGTTTGGGTTTTTTGTACACAAAAATCACTGCTGTAATGAACAAACAGCTTTATATGGGAGCTACCGTAAGACACTTCCTCAACCTAATGCACAAGGGAAAAGCACGATCAGGTGTTTCACAGGAGGACTGCAAAAAGACCAAAAGAACCACAAGACGGAATAGTACACATGCAAAGCTACAGAAAACAAACATTCAAAAAGGCAATCTACCCTTTGGTTATAAATGAAAGCCACTACAGAAGGAAGTAAGTGGATTTTTTTTCCCCAAAAGGACAGCAGAAGCTTAAGTTTTAACCAAGTTTGAGAAACATCAGAAAAGAGAATGCTAACAAGTCTTTGCTTTCAGCATTACATATCTCATATCCAGCTACAAAACAAAATCTGGCTTTTAATGAAAGTTCACAATTCATGACTACAAAAGAACATGCTGTACCTGGGCTGCCATTTGTGAATGAAACTTCTGAAGCTGAGCATTCAAAGCATCATTCTGCTCTATCAGCTCCTTGTAAGAGAGCACAGAAAGAAAAGCAGGCTGAGATCTGGAGCTAGTCAACTTTTGCTAGGATTAGCTCTTAGCCACGATAATGTTAGTAAGAACGGTTTAGCATTTACATGTCAGACACTTTTCAAAGATGCCATTTTTCCTCCCCACTAAGAACATCCAATTTGAGTGAAAGCACAACAACCTGCTCTGTATCAACAGAAAAAATATTCCCTGCCCCACTGGATGCCATATGGTTTCCCTAAAGCCCTCAAGAGCTATGTCTACACTGCCTCTCACCACTTGATGTCAGAAGAAGAGAAATCACTCCAGAAGAGCTCATACAAACATCAAAGGTGTATGGATGCTCTTCCAGGTTGATCCCCAGACCATAACGTCACTTCACAGCTTGGGAAATTGCCTGGGTCAGCACATTTTCCTGACTTCCCGGAGTGCTTCTCAGGTCTGAGATGGCCCCAGATAGTCACAGCACCACACACAAGGTCTCAATTCATAAGTTGCCAGACCATGGACTGGCAGACAGTCTTCTCATTCTTTATTCAGTGGGAAGCTTTACTAAGCAGTATTGCAAGGATAATACCATGTTTCCATAGGCACAAAGTGGGAGGAAAAAACCAAACCCTTAAGATACTTGAGCAATACTACCTGCACCTGCATTTGCATGGAGTCCTCCGCAGAAGCTCTCTTTTGCTCAGCCTCCACTAACTGCAACATCCTCTGCTCCAGCTGCTGTTTTGACACCATTGTATCAGTAAGTTTACTGTGCAAGCTCTGGATTTCATTGTCTTTGGCCACAAGTTTATTCTGCACATCTGTAGCAGAAATATCAGGATTTTAATTCAGAAGTAAATATTTAGCTTTAGGGGAAATCATTTTCACTGTACACAGGGAGGCTGATTAGAAGCCTCATTCCAGCAAGCCAAGGTTCAGTTCTCTCATCAGCATTCAAACTAACTGGTATCACAACAAAGTATTTCCCCAGGGTGCTGAAGCAGTACTGACTTTACCTGAGCTTTAATTTAAGCCATTTATTCAGTAATACTCTTTTTCACAAATGGCAACAGCCAAATCACTGCAGCAAGCATTATTGGGGAATTTTGTGATACATGCCTTGTTGTGCTGCTTCATGTTCTGCTGTTCTTTTCCTGAGATAAGCCTGGATTTCTTCCCATCTTCTCTCTGCTTCCTGCTGCTGGACCTTCACATTGAAGGGAGAGTTGATGAAAAGAAGTCTAACCTTTAATTTACTTTTGAAACATTCAGAATGCATCTCTTTGGTGCTATTCCCAAAACAGATGGCAATGAAGTAAAGTTTTCTTGTTTCCATTAGGGCACATCAGAAAGAGAGAGTACCCTGTAATCCTCTTCCTAGAGTAGCTTAGCCTATTAATTTGAAAGGCAAATTGTGATCAGGATTTCATTATAGGCTCTTAACAGGACGGTTTCTGTACTATGAAAGAGTAGCATCTTTGCCCTGCACATTCAGAATTAACACTAGAAGGCAGACTAGCCAAGCATCACATAAATCTGCATCTAGTAATTAAAATGTCTCAACTCCCTACCTGCAAGGGCTAAAGGCAGAAAGAACTTCTGGTAACTAAGGCTTAATTGCAAATACGAAATAAGTACTGAACTCTTCTGGATTGGCATTCACATCCAAGAACACTAGGTTTCTCTTCTGGAGAAAACAAGCAAAGACAAAATACCCTTTCTTCTAAGGAAAATAAAGAGGTACATCTAGAAGCCAGGCCATTTACATTTTAGCACTTAGTCTTTAAAAATTTAAATATATATTTAAGCAAAAGCTCATAGTCTCTAATAAAATTGTACAAGGACAATGCCTTGTGGATTAACAACTCCAACTGAAATCTTGCTGGAATTTTGCACCCATAGAAAACGTTCAAAATCACCAGTGAAGCTTTATAAAGATACTTGATATTGATCTGGAAGGCTAAGTTTGACTTTACAAAGAGCTTTGTAATCATTCAAAACCCAGATTTCTGAATAAAAAAATTAAATAAAACATTATTAAACATGAAACAAACCATTGACTGTCTCAGCCTATATGAAAATAGGTACTTGCACATAAAAAGAGAACAGAGATTTAGTGTCCAGGGGAACAGCTAAAGCAATTCTCACGCACCTCACATCCCGCCCAATTCAGAACCTGGCTCAAATAAAGCCTTGAGAGCAACACATCAGGCAGAGAAAACCCAAGTCACCTTCAGCTGAGCAACTGCCTGCTCTGCATTCTTCTTCTGGAGCTCTTCTTGCTGCAGCTTACTGCTCTTCTCTCCCAGTTCATTCACCAGCCTAGCATAATCCTGGCGCAGTTTGTTCAATTCAGCCGACTGCCTAAAAATAAACATTTTTCACAGCTTTTTTTACAAGAAGCACAGGCCGTAACAGCAGCTACTCAAAACATTAACACCAAGCCCTACACTTGCAGCCAGAGGGCTGTACTGTATGTTGTTTGCTTCCCCCCCACCCCCATCGCTGCTTCACTCTAGGAAAGGGATGAAGGTCAAGTACCCTTGGCCATCAAAACAGCAGCTACAACCCACTGAGTCAGAAATAAAAGGTCAGCAGTAAGCCTCAAGCATCAGCTCCTTGAAAACATTTGTAAGCTGATGGGCATAATTTGGACAGGCTTATATAAACTCAGCGTGAGGAAAGGTCTTGCACTGAAATCCACATTCCTTTCCTCTTCCCATAAAAGACTATTGATCTCAGACTTACTCAACACTATTCCCCCTGGACTAACTGCACACATCTCTTCAGACACTATGTTGCCTCCTGGCCTTGACTTATCTATTAACTTATAAAGGTATGTGATGCACTCTCTCAGTTAAGGAGAAAAGATGCATTTATAGAATGCGAGGGAAGAATTTTAAGAGGCTCACCTTTGTGTCTAAGCAAATAAAAAGCTTTTCATTTTTTTCTTGTTTGCCTAAACTAAGGATTTTTCAAGATAAACGTCTTAAAAGAGAATGATGTTTCATTTCTATGAGCAGGACACCTAAAATCTGGGTACCCATGACATTCTCCAAGCTCTCCTTATATCAGCCTGCTCTGGCAGGACATGCACAGGGAGCAGAATGCACATCTGCTGAGCAGCGCTTGGCAGGGCAGAAGCTGTTAACAGAGGTCCACACAAAAGCAGCATCTTTGTAAGAACAGCACAACCAGAAAAGGAAGATACAGAGACCTCTCCCAGTGCTGCCAGCGATTCTGACACTCCATTCTCCAACAGTGAAAAATCAAATATCTACAAGCATATGAAGTGTAGATTTTGCTTTCTATAGGCAGAAGCCCACTGGCAGCAATCCACACATCTGACTACAACACCTTACCAGGGTGCTCATCTTTTATCACGATATATACAATCATCTCTGTCAGCTCAGGGATAACCTAAGTCATAACTCACAAAGGCAAAACCCTGAGAAGCCTTTTTGTTTCTCCAAACATTTGCAACACCAACAGATAAAGCCAAGTGCCTCCCCAGCAGTATCATTAACTGAAAGATATTGATTTTTTTCTTACAGCAAGATTGATTTATAAGTTTAGGGCTACTGTTCTCTCAAGAGACCAGCATCTTTGGATGCTCAGGATCATCTCTCCTAAAGCCCCAAGGGAAAGGATACATACCCTGCCAGAAACACCAACTGTGGCTGAGCACTTTCCACTTTTTGTTGAAGCCTCAACACCCACTCTCTAAAAGCTCAGGCTTCAAATTGATAGGAGACAGTTATCTGCTCTGAAAGCCCTGGCACAATGCAAATACAATTAGCTACACCTCCCTAGCCCAAAATATCTGTGTTCTCAGTTAAATCACAAATTCAGAGATAGACAAGGAGATGGAAATAAAAGGAGCAGAAGCCAGAACAACTTTTCAGGGAAGGTTTAAAAAAACACACAGAGCTCTGAGTAGCTGCTAACATACTTGCTCTCCATTTGATTGGTAGAAGTACTGACAGCATCTCTCAGGATACCATTTTCCTGCTTCAGGTGGCTTATTTCTGCCTCCATCTGCTCACGGAGTTGCTGGAACTGATAGGGAAAGTTCAGTTACAGAGAAGATTAAAGTAAGGAGCAACAAAACCCTCAACTTATAACAGTAGATAAGATACCACAACAGTTTAAGCAAATACAACTAAGTGGACTTTTTCCGAGACAGGGGAAGTTTTACAACCTTCCTGTGTGCAACTGGAAAAAAAACTGTGCAACTCAGACCCTCTTACTCAAATAAAAGCATCCATTTCCTTTTATATCAGTATATCAAGCTATTTAACAAGGCAACCTTTTTTGTTTAAAAGGCTACAGGAGTTTTAGTTCAGATACTAATCGCTCCATAACTGGCCATCAATATATTGTTTTTCCAAAGGAAAATAAAATAGATGTACTGTACATTAATGTTAGAAGTTTACAGTGCCCTCAAAGCAGAAAAAGTATAAAATAGCTTTTATTATAGCATGCACACATTACAGAATACAAACTGCAAAAGGCTAGTCCTCATCTAATACCCTGAAGTCAAGATTATGAAAATAGACCCATTTTTAGGCAATAATATGCACTGATTGCATTTTCAACATGGTTCCAAACTGAGGCAGAAAGAAGCCCTGATAACACAAGACTGCTTCAGAATGATAGAATACGACATTGGAAGGGACTTCAACGATCATCTGGTCCAGCCTTTCTAGGCAAAGTATGACCTAGACCACATGTCCCTTGCACCCTGTCCAGCTGAATCTTAAACATGTCCAATGTTTGGGAGACCACCACTTCCCCGGGGAGATCATTCCAATGGCTGATTGTTCCCATTGTGAAAAAGTTCCCTCTTGTGTCCAGTCAGAATTTCCCCAGAAATATCTTATGCTCATCACCCCTCATCTTTTCCACTGGACTCCTTGTCAAAAGCGAGTCTCTACCTTCCTTTAAATACAGGAATATGGTGATCAAGTCTCCCTGAGCCTTCTTTTCTCTAGGCTGAACAAGCCCAGATCTCTCTGCCTTTTCTTATATGGAGTAGGGCAAACAACAAAGACAGGATTCAAAGGAAAAAAAAAAAATGGACTTTGCATGTGCAGACACCAGCACAGCTGGGTTACAAACCAACAGCCTCCTTTGAAAACCCTCAAGCACAAACAGCTATAACACTTTCTTCCTCTACCAGTGCCAGTTTGGAAATGGTGTCTGCCATACCTGCAAGACCCAGTTTCATCAAATGACTGACTCACCAATAAGGATTTTGTATATAAAAATAAAAGCTTGCATACCAACTGCAGCAGGAGACAGCAGTCCCTTGTAGGGCAGCCACCTCCAGCTCAGCACCAACACATGTAACAAACCCCATGTGACTGGAAGCTTTGACGTTTCAGCTTCTCTGAAATGCTACAGCATATCAGTAGGGGGAGCAGAACCAGAGCACCGGTTCCTCTGCACATCACCGGCTCTTCTGTGCATACTTCCTCCAGCTTTGCCAGGGACAACAGCATCTGCAAAAGCCATGCAGCCATGCCCACACCTCCTTCATCCTGCCCAGCTAGCAGTAAGGCTCTATTGTAATATGGTTGTCTATGTAAGTTCAAAAAAAGCTGTCTGTGCTCCAGGTAATGGTTGTCTCTCCTGGGGTGATGGCTGGACATGATCTTAAAGGTCTTTTCTGGCCTAGTTGATTCTATGATTCTAAAATACAGTTCTGCTCCAAAACTGCAGAGATGCTACTCTTAAAGAGCCAAGACAGAAGATACAGTATTAAAACTGGAAAGTTCACATGCTGAGCTTGATGCTTGTGACATTCACATAGGAATAGAACACACCAGAATGTGAAATCTAAGCACCAGTCAAGTTGATATAAGAGGGGCTGTTTTTCCTTCACAGACTTTTTAGCTAGAAGTTTTTAACCTGATGAAGCAAACTCTTCTGAGGTCATTCCATTACAATGCAACTTCAGGAGAGAGTAACAGGGGTCTTAAATACAGGTGTCTGCCCTTCAAGTATTTTCAGCAAAGCACTCTCCCAGGCAATGATATTCCCTGTACGTTATGTTATGTTGTCACTCTTTACAATAATTTTTAAAATTAAATTTATCAGCCAGCAAATGATCATCAGCATTAGTGGCTCTCTTGAGTATTTCAATTAGGTTTTACTCTTTAATTGAGTAACATTTCAGCAGAATATCACAAAGGAAAAGTAACTAGATCAGAGACCAACTGCCTGGCTACCACCGGTCTTCTACAGGTTACAGAAGTCACCCATGAGAACACCTTGACTTTCTTTTAAGTAAGAAAACTGCCACAAAGTTTCCCATCCTCAGGTAGATGTGTGATACCGCCAGCACACTGCATTCAAGGTTCTAGGTAAGTAGCAATCTGCGTGAGCGAACAATAAAAGCTGAGCCCTGGCTAAAGCAACAATTCCCCAGCACTGATCTGCTTATGCATGAACATCGAGTTTAACAGTTTGGTAAAGCAGTTACCTTTATCTTCATCTGCTGAGATTCTTGGTAGCTAACGTGTATCTTACTCTGAAAAGCGCCATGCTCCTTTTCTAGCGTGTTGATCCGCTCTCGCATTTTGGCTGTAAGCAAGCCATTCCTCTCCTTTTCTGCAACCAGCTCCTTGGGTGGGAAGGAAAAAGGAAAAGAAGTCATCTACTGCTCCTTTCTAGAGTCTAACAGAGAGAGTTTGAAGGTAAGTAAAAACAAGTGAGCACCAAACCAAAGTCAGCAATCTTCACATGGAGAAGTTACAGCATTAGACCTGACCAAGCTTCCAGCAGCTTTATAAGGACTTGGATCAGCAGAATTTCACATTTATTAGAGAGGTTTGCCAATTTAAACACTGATCATCCATTGTTTCAGAAGAGCTGAAGTTCCTTTTCTATTGAGTTTGGCCAGATTAGAGAGCCCTAACAATTAAAACCACTGATATCATAGAGGGTAGAGCTTAGATTTTCATCCCAAGCTTAGCAAAATGGAAGAACATGGGTAAAGAACTGTGGCAAAACAACAGAGCGTTTCAGAGCAAGTAACTGCTTTGCAGCTGGTTGCAAAGCCAACAGTTTTGCCAGAGGAGATGGGCTATCAGTACCCAGCAACAGCCAGAGAAGCCCTGAATCCCACCAGCATGATGCCATATTGTAGCTTTTAAATTAAAACACACATTGCTATTTAAATTAATCATTCATTAGCCAGTAATTCAACCCAGACATCTAGGAATCCACAGAGCTGCTCCTCTGCAGTATAAACACACTTGCTGTGGTAAGCAAAGCATTAAGCACAGCTTTCAGCCAGCTCCCACTGCAGAATGAGTTATTTGTACCACCTAAGCTTCAGGTGTCCTCCAGCTATGCAGCACAGCCTGCAGCTCCTTACAGTGCCAAGGAGATTTGACAGGTAATATAAGTTCTCTAAATTATTAGTCTGAATAACCTCCATCTCTTCAGAGTAATTACAGCTTTTTCCATATTTTCATTTAAATAAAAGCCATTCTCTCCCTTTTAGATCCAACTTACTCACTTCAGGAGGCTGTCTGCCATCCATTCATCCATGTATCATCCCACACACCCTCACCACCCTCCATGTCCATCCCCCAAATTAAGTGACACAAGTTCCCAAACCCATGTTCACACAGGCATTTAGGAACTTGAGCTGCATCAAAACCTTTAAGTCACTTCTGCAAATACAGTGTAAAGAGCTTGACGCAAAGTTTTCTCCATGTTACTTTTGCATGTTCACAAATGCAACAAAACGAAGGACACCAGGACATTCCTACCACTTCTCCACCAATTCCAGTTCTCACTAACCCAGCTACCCTGTTCAAGACAGTGCCAGAGATACTGGCAAGATTAACCTTCACCTAGCTTGTGTTTTGCCAGTACCTCTGAGGTCAGGCACCACTTACTCTCATTTATTCTCTCCAGTTAACATCTTTATCACCCTTAAAGTCCCTCTAGCTTCTAGCAGCATTTTCAGAGAAGCATCAATTAGAAGATGAGAAACATCAATTAGAAGGTAAGAGCTTTTAGTCAGTCAAGCTGAGCTTTTTCTCATGTTTATCCTGATCTTTTAAAACCACAGCAACTTCACTTTTGCCCCATTTCTCACAGCTTCTCCCTTCCCTCTACAAATCCAGCTGGCAGAACCCCCCCAATGACCTTCTCTGCAGCTCCCACTTCGCCTTCACAAGCACCAGTTTGCAGATGTTTTTTTTCCCCTTAACCACATCAGGTTGCCACACACTCAGGCTCCTTCATACATTCCCTCCACTTCTCCAGTACAGATCTCCCCTCTTTCCTTCTACAATCCTGAGCCAGAGTTTCTTTCTCCCCCTTCTCTCCCCATCCTCAAACACATCAGAAGTCCTTTCTCCCTATAGTTACATACTGACTGTCCCAAACTTCTTGATCCCACCTGCAAATGTACCCCTACCTGTGCCCTGCCAGGAGCTCACACAATACCTACACCTTTCTTCCCTTCTCATCTGCCAAGGCTCCCAGCTGCCATGTCCTCTGGCTACTCTGCTCCCATCTTTAGCCACCCGGCTTTCTGTGCCCATCTTGTCCCACAATGTGACCTTCCTGAACATAATGCCCATGTGCTTCCAAAAGAGCCAAAACTTAAGAATCCTCCCACCAAAAGTCTCCAATTCACTCCATATTTGCACCTAATTATTTGTTCTACCATAACTGTTTTCCTCTGAAACCCTCATTAAGTTTCATAAACTGGTCTTGACAGTGACATCAGCATCCCTGTAAGTCAAAAGCAATCAGAGCTGCACCTCAAGGAGCCACACAGGCAGTCTATACCTTCTGTAGCTTCCTTCTTGAAGAAAACTGATGATTGTTGTGCCTAGAAGCACATAAGCATGTGAATGACAGACTATGTACTCAATTAAGACTGCAATGCAAAAGAGGTGTTTTAATATTTATGTTCACAAAATTGCCTTACACTCATAAAGGAAGTGTTTTAAAAGTAACCATTTGAAAAGAAAAACAGTCTTAGCTTAAAAGTCTCAGTAAAAGTCTCTGGAAAATAACTGCATAAATGCGTTAACAGCATCATGAAATCAAACACAGTGTCTTGGTAAACTTCTCCAATATAAAAAAAAAAAGCCACCTTTCAGTTTACACCAAGGTCAGTAAACCAGCATTTGCTGGCTGCTAGTTCTACAACCCCCTGCTCCTCTCTCACAGCCCTCTATATGCATGCACCTCTGTATTTACCTGGGTGAGCTGCTTGCACTGCTCCTTCGCAACTGCTGCCTCCTCCTTCATCGCAGTGAGCATTTTCTCTTTGTCTTGTAGCTGATGTACAGCTGCAGCCAACTCAGCCTTGCTAGCCTTCAGCAAGAGTACATAAAAATGATTACACATGCCCGAAGTACTTGCACAACACACTAGCAGGCAGCAGAGCAAACCTGAGAAGAAGAAACACTCCCTCCTGCCCCAAATCATCCATCTGTGTGGCGTACATGGCACCAACAGTACCCAATTCTGCTGCTAATGCATCCTGCAGCGTCAATCTCATTAGACAACAAAATGCATTTTCAAACACACTGAAACCAATTAAGAGAATAAATGGGCTCTTAAGGTGCTTCCATGTTGGAAGAGAGCTGCTGCGGCAGCGCTGGGAAAAACAAAGAACAGTCATCAAGAGAAATATGGGAAAAAGACAAGAGATGCTGAATCATTCAATAATTGAGATTGCAAGGGACCTCCAAGATCACCTGGTCTGAACTGTACTCAGTGCAGGTATAATCCAACAAACCTAACCTCCTGAAATATCTCACTACAAAGACAAGAAGGGAACAATGATGTGTCCTCTCATTCCACTTCACAGGAGACCCTCCATCTGACATAATTATGTGTCTGCTGGCACACTGACACACAAAGTTTGAGATACTACAGGGAACAGAACTAGAGGAATAATACCCACACTCCTATTAGTTGTATATAGGTCCTAAAAATTAAGTAACTCCAGTAAGGGGAGAGACTCCTAAATGTTTGTGCCCAGACTTCACTCAATGTAGTCTGATAACTGAAGAAACAAAGACTCGTCAGTCCTATAATGCACTGCTTGGAAGTTCTCCTTTAACGGTCTTGTGTATGCATGCAGTACAAAACACACTGTCCATGTCATACATGAGTTAGAGACAGAAATGTGAATATTTTCCTATCTACAGAAACCTACATTTCTTGGTTGTATACAAACCCAAGAACCCATTTTGATGCCAAAAGTTTAGTTTTAACACCAAACCTTCCTTTAAAAGAAAAAAATACAGAAAACAAGCTGGCTGCCGTTACAAATAAAACAGGCAATACCCGTTGCAAATGTACCACTATTGGGTTTCCAGTCAAGCACTGAAACAAAGGCCTAAGAAGAATATGAAGTCTCTGTCCTTGGAGATTTTCACACCCAACAGAACAAATCCTGAGTAACTTGCTATGAATTTAACACCCAAACTGCTCTGAGTAGGCAGTTGGACTGCATGATATCCTCAAGTCCCATCCAACCCAAATTGCGTGATATGCCAGTATATTGCATCAACTGAATTGACACATCCCCAGTTCTGCATTTCTGTTCTGGTATTCTATCTGCAGAAAAATACAGAATTGCAAGACTTCAAGCAACAAACAGGATGTTACAAGCTCAAAGTGACAACCATAACAAGACATGGGAGGAGGAGACATTTGCAAGATATTGAATGTCATCATTCTCTTCTGTCTTAATAGAAAAATTAAGAAAGAATTGCCGGGCACTGACACAGGTCACTCAGGGGGCTGTGCAGTCTCAGTCCCTGATGTTTCAAGCCAGGCTGGATAACGCTCTGGGCAGCATTTGCTGACCACAGGGCTGGCCCTGCTTTTGAGTAGGAGGCTGGACTACAAATCCCCTGAGATCCCTTCCAAATGTGAACTGCTCTACAATCCTATGAGAAACAAACATCCAAAGCAGTCAGTAGACTAGAGCATATAGACTTCCAGGATGAAGAGACTTGCAAAACACAGAATTAGCTGATCAAGTGCACAGACACAGCAGGTTTTTCTTAATTTCTACTATAGTTTGTTGTATTTACACATTTGTGAAAGATCACTCTTGAAAGTCACCAGATGGCCTTTCCCCATGCCAACACACACACATCACCTATATATACACCTTAATTCTCCATTATAAGGTCTGCTCTTTATGAGCAGTCAAAAGCCAGCAGCCTGTCTAGCCAGCCCATGGGATGGCAGATGGCAGCACAGAGACATCTGACAACCGCCTTCTGCATGCAAAGCATGCACAGACCAGCTGGAAAAAGTCTTTCTAAGATAGAATGCAGAAATCACAACAGAACATTGATATAGCTTATTTGACAGCATCTTTTCCAATTTCTGCTTATTTAATAGTCTTCTTCCCCTCCCTGTCCCCCTCATTTTCCCCCCCAGCCCCCGTCATTCACCCTTTGCAAGACATCATGAATTGCACTGGATTTTTCCTTTAACATCTCCACAATGCAACGGGCCTCATCTTCATTGAAGATCATATTCTTCATGGACATTACAAACTCTTTAAATTTCACTTCAGCATTCTCTGCAACATAAGGGAAGGTATATTTACTTTGAACTCCATACAGAATCATTTATTTTGCCTCAAAACTGCATGTGATGGGGTATCATTATGTATTAGATTTATTTTCAGTCTGAAATGCCAAGAAGCAAGAGGTCATGAACATTCAGCAAAACCAACATCTCTCCAATTTAAATCCAAGAACAATCTGCCAGCTGATAGTTTTGGGAAAAAAAATCCCACCGCTCTGTTTGTACAGTTGGTAACATTTACAGTCTTGCTAGCAAGAAGACAAAGCAGATTTTGAAGAAAAAATACCATAACTGTGAAAACTTGAAGAGTCCTTTCTAGTGTATTATGACAGTTATTCAAACTGAGCTCTCAATTAAAAGGACAGCCTGACTCCACAATCAATATGAACATGACAAGTTAATGAATTTAAAAACTGGAACATTTCTGACTACAATAAATGGAAACCAGAAAAATAGTCCCTCAATGTAAGTTTAGAAATGAACTACTGCAGAAGGAGTTCAGCAGAAGGAAGATAAATCAGTAATATCACTCTTAACGGCTAAATGTTTGAAAAGACACATTGTCCTGGGTTCAGCTGTAACAGTATTTTTCTGCTTCCTAGTAGCTGGTGTAGGGCTGTGTTTCAGCTTTAGTCCGAGAACAACACTGATAACCACAACTAACACACTGGTATGTTAAGTAATGGTTATTTTGATCAAGGACTTTTCAGTCTCTCATGCTCTGCCAGTGAGGAGAAGCACAAGAAGCCCAGAGGGAGCAGACACAGGACACCTGACCCAAACTAGCCAAAGGGGTATTCCATACCACAGCACATCATGCCCAGTATATAAACTGGGGAGAGTCCCCAGGAAAGGCAGACTGCTGCTTGGGTTGGGCTGGGTATCAGTCAGCGGGTGGTGAGCAATTGTACTGTGTATCATTTGTGTTTATTTTTTTTTCCTTTCCCTTTTTAGTTTCATATTCTTTCCTCTTGTTATTTCCCTTATTATTAGTAGTAGTAAGTTTATACTGTACTTCAGTTATTAAACTGTTCTTAACCCATAGGGTTTACATTCTTTTGATTCTCCTCCCCATCCCACCTGGATACAGGGAAAGAGGAGTGACAGAATAGCCGCAGGAGTCTGAGTTACCAGCTGGGCTTAAACCACAACACACATAGAAAGAAACGCAATTCAACTAACTATGCTCTAACAGGAACAAAACCAACATTGTTCATATAAAAAACCGGCTGCATGCACGCAGGTCATTAGGTGGCCCCCTAACTTCAGTAAACAGAAGCACACCCAGTATCTCTTTCAGGTATCACCAGTGCTCAGCAACATGTGAAAGGATGGGAGACATGCCACTGAAATGAAGCCAAACATCAAACTCAAACCTCTCCAGAGTTCAAAAAATAAGTGAAGAACAAAAAAGTGTGATTCTAAGACCTCAGAAGAAATTATCAAGCATAAAAACAAATAACAGAATAGGGGGAGGGAGGGCAAGAACAGGGGTAAACACTGAAAAATTCTAGCCCACACTCTCCTAGTCCTATATCCAACTTAAGTCTTAAGGCCACAGATCCCATCACTGCTGCGCTGACATCATTTTTTCCTGTTACCAGGAATCCTGGTACTATATACTGGTGTCACACCAAAATTCTGAGACCACAGCCTGGTTAGCCAGAAGTCTATAGTAGCTTGGCCTGGACCAGCCTTCAGGGAGCACCAGGCTCAGGCAGAAAGGCCTTGCCCTTGTATCCAAGAAGCTTACAATTAGAATAGTGAGAGATTTCTATATTGGGAGGGCAAATCCCAGTTGACACAGAAAAATTAGGAGCATAGAGAAGGTTACAGCTTGCAAAGGAAATGAGAAGGGATGGGTGCACATGAGAGGCTTTGATGCTTCAGGGCAGTAATATGAAGCCATTGAACTAGAAGCACAAGAGAAGCCTCAGGCAAGTGAGAGCCTAATCTAGATACCAAAGTTGAGTTGCTGGGAAGCTTTCAAGTGAGCATTTTAGAAGACAAGTCTAAAAAGAGATGTTGCCAAGAGTGCAGTCAGTGACAAGGCAGACAGTGTCGGAGAGCAAGCCTTCTGCACAAACCTGAGCCCCTGAGAATCACTGCTCAGTCACTTGGCTTCTCCTCTCTGGCTACTCAGAAATCTGAGGGTCTCACCTCACAGCTCAGTAAGTCTGGTACTCTTTCAGCAGGTCAGCAGCCTATTAAAGTTTCAATGTGAGACACATGCTAATGAATCATGCCAGGCCTCCGCGGAAGAATATGAAGGAAGCTCCCCTGTCCCAACCAATATCAAACTGCATTGAAAGGAAAAGTCAAAGTCTTCCTCAAAACTGATGGACTATTTCCACTGGCAATTTGATCTAGGTAACTGTTGCACCCAGAGATACACACTGCCAGGTCAGCCCCAACTAGCTGCATGAACAGCCTCCGAGCATATGGCCTGCACTCCAAGACTCACGCAGACTCCAACAGCCTGTACTGAAAGCTCCTGGTTTAGAACCCATCCCTTACCAGTGCCTGAACCATCTACTGTAAAACTAGCTCAACATGCATCTGTGTGGTCTGCGATCACCCGTTTGCTTACTGTGAGGACACAAAAGCCTACAGTCAGCATTAAAAGGATTCGGATGGCACAAAGCCCTTTCAAGAGCGCCAAAGACAAGGGAGAAACGAGCACAGACAAGAACAAATAGTGTCCTGCAGCCACAAATGTTTTCTTCAAATCACTTCTTCTCAGTACCTAAGAGGTTCCCCTTTTGCACATACACAGCATATTTTCCCTCTCCAGGTTCACAAGCAGGCTATGCCAGAAAGATTGCATTATCAGTTTCTTACCTTTATCTGTTTCATTCTTCAGTTTCTTGCCACTGCTCTTCTGGATCCCCTCATTCACATTGTGTTTTGCTACTTCAACCCCTTCTCGCTTTTCCAAAGGGCCAGCATCAGAATTATCCATCAATGGAATATAAGTAGTTGCTTGAATAAGAGGTTCATCCACCAGAACTATAATCAAAAGTCCACAGGATGGGTTAAAGGTTTGTAATAATTAACATCAACATTTTTAGAAAAGATGCACAACACATTAGAGAGAGTTGGATTAAAGCATTGGATTATTAACCTCAATAGTTATGCTTTTTATTTCTATTATCTTTCACAGCTTAACTCATTTAGCTCTGCAGGTAAGTTCATTAAATAAAGGTCTCTATTGCAAAGCAATTTAATAACTTCAATTAAATTCCTATTTCCAAAGCTGCCTTTTAGCATTTTAACAAGTAGCAGAGAAGACCCTTTACAGTTTGACTTCCATTTCACTTTAATGAGAAAGTTGCACAGAACATCAAGACTGGTTTACTTGCGGCTGTGTATGAAATAATTCTACATCCCCTAAGTGTGAGTAAAGTCAAGTATTTTGTCCCTATTCTGCTAAAGGCTGGTACCTCACTGCCAGCATTTTCACTCAGATTACATCACCTGTGAACTAAACCATTCCAGCAAAATATACAGTAGGGACAGTAATCAAGCTTTTCACATGCAAGCTCAACTATACTTAATGAAGGTATCATCTGTCAGAGCAGACTTCAGACATCATTAATATTCAGAGAGGTACCCAGAGGTACCGACCGACCTCTGGTCTCCATTCACACAGCACTGTATAAATGTAGGGAGGATCAGCCTCTTTCCAAAGAACTTCGGGAAGTTCTTTGGAAAGAACAGCCTGCGCTGCTGAGACAAAAGCAGGGGAGGGAAGATAAAAACCAGGGACAACAGATATGGCCAGGAGAGCTGGATTTGCTGTTCGCCCACCTCCTGAGCTGCTGGTCACACTGTCTGAAGTATGCACGATGTTATATACAGAGCCATATTACAGCAGAAAAGCTCAGACTCAGCCAGCTCAGACTGAAAAGCTGATGGACAACAGATGCCACACAGCAGACCAGAGAGAGAATGAACTGGGTGGGATGCAAGGTTTCCAGCATCACTGCAAGACAAATACGCATTCCTGGCTGCCAGAGTACCAGTTATAAAACACTTGAATGTTCTGGCTGCTGCTGAGGAGCAGAATAGGCCAGATGGACTTTTTGTGTCACCTGCTAGAGCTTTCCCACTTAAGCAGCCAGCAAACACCTGCAGGTACAATGCAAGCTCAGAAGTAAGATCTCTGGCAGAAATATCCACCACCTAACCCATTTACCATCCTCACCTTTTCCCCTCCTCTCCTTATTAACTCCACCCCCTTTCAAAATCTACTTATAATATCAATGAGACATTTTGCAGTGTCAATAACATCCGAGATTCCCATAGTACTGTCTTGGCTAACCTGAATTCTTACCACATCTAATTTTTGCTCTGTCATTTTGGAGAGGCGGCTTTAAAAGAAAACAGCTAGCATTCAAATAATGCATGATCTATTCCCATGCAGCACTGACAGCTTAGCTTTAATGCTGGCTGAACTGGTACTGACACTTACTTGCCATATACAGACAAGTTTGTGGTGCATGAAATGCCCCACAAAGAGTAATGGATACATCAGAAAAGAATAAGAACATCCATAAAGAACAAGCACATCACAGGTTCTCCATCAGCAAGTTTTTTTCAGGAATAATTTGAAAGCTTTCCAGTTGCTACAACATACAGGAACCCTGCACTACTGGGAACCTTACCCTAGTCTGACTAGGACCCACTACTGATGTGGACCGATAATCTGCCCAAACCATAAAGGAGACTGGTCAACAGTGTGTACTCAAGGAGCAGTCCACCAGCCGTCAAGCTCTTCATAGCTGTCGCAGCAGAGAAGAGCTTTGAGAAGCTAACAAGGTGGCCTCACAAAACTTAATAGGCACATTCTTCCCAAAAGCTACAGGGACAACAGCACTACTTGTAAAAAAAAACCAAAACAACAACAACAACAAAAAAACCACAAACAGAAAGGCACACTGAGCCAAGAGGAGACAAGAAACAGCATCTTGGCAGAAAACGAGGGATGACGAACAGTAAAGGCCTTGGCAGCAAAGACGAACAGTTTATGCTGGAGAATCAGCTAACAAAAGCACAATGAGAGAAGAACGTGGTCAAAGCAACTGGCTAAAACAAAACCAAACTGCAATATTGAGGCAGAAACTGCAGCAGTTCCAGACATGCCTTAATTAGAGCAACTCAGAGCCCGCTCAGCTTATACTGTAAGTCAATACATTACTCCTCAATTCAAGCACAAATGTTTGAATCCAAAAGAGCTCAGAAAGGTTCACAGCATCATCCCATGTTCAATGGTACTGGATGTTCATAAAATTGAACAGTACCTCGGGCTGAGCAATCTCTCCTCCCTGGAATTCCTGCTTTTTCAAATTAAAAGTGTTATTCTGTGAGTTTCTATTCCAAAGCAAGAGAAACTGAAGTATGGATGGCAAAAAGGCTTGTTAGGTTTATCTGAACCCTTGGTCCTGTATTCTCACCATTATCAACTTTTTGCTTCTTTGCAGAGACTTTCTTCCTTCCAGATACATTTTCTTGCTTTATCTCCTGATGGAGCAGCACTGGGTCTTGTTTTTTGGCAGGAGATACAACAGAATCAGTCTTAGTATCTTGATCATCTGTAACAGATAATTAATACAATACACTCTTCTGTATATTCTCATTATTACTTTTAAGTGAGTAAGTCTGGAATAGTCACAAAGTCCACTCCCAGAAAAAACACTCATTTTTAAATCAGAACATGAAGTTACCCATACACATGTACACACACTCAAACACATACACTTCCCATACCAGATGAAACCCCAAAGCAATAGAAAACTTCAGCAGAGTCAAGAGCCACAGCACTTAAGTGTTTTGACAGACAGGAACCTTATCTGCAAGCAGAACATACAGCAACACAAGGAAGTTTAACAAATCCAATCCAGGTTTTACTGTGACAGAGCAGACAGCACATTACCCATAATAGTTTCTTATTCGCAAGAAGTATTTTTCCTCCCCCCAATGAATCCACTTGGGCGCTTTAAACACACACCCCCAATAGCTACTGGGACTGTGAGAAGCAGAAAATAAGTGTTTCACATAAGGGAACTGTTCTTTTTAGAAAAATTTCTCACTAGAAACAACTCTTATCTTTTTGGACAGCCTGTGCTATATAATAATCTTGTCAGAGCCGACACACACAGTTCAGGGTTATGGTGTTAGCTCCTGTAATCAAGGATAAGAGTTAGTTGTGGCTGCCCTCAGAACAGCGCTTGCAGACCACATTTTAACCATGCCACAGAGATTTTTCAGAGAACACCCACAAATGAGATTTGATACTTTTTTTGGTAGCAGTGGGTGGATCTTTTTTCTCCTTTTGTTTTTGGGGTTGTTTCTTTTTTTTTCTTCAGAAAAAGAAAAAATCCACCACATCAAGCAGCAATGTCATTCTTTTAACCTCACTCCCTGCAACAAACCTGTTACTCCTACACCTCAAAAGGGTGATGCGCAAGTACCTCGGCTTTCATTTATTTCTGAAACTGGGTATTTTTATTCATTTTTAACTCCTAACGCTACACTGAGACGTCAGCTCCTGCTGAGGATATGGTCAAGACAGTCACAAGCAATTCTGACTGCAGGCTGTGGCCTATTCTAGGTTGGATGTTTCAGTTATAACAGCTGGACCAATTTTCTCTCAGCATTAGTTCCATTCAATTATAGAGGTGTAGCAGGTGGGAAGCAGCTGTACGTGCTTCTTTCCATGAATCAGCCACCAAACACCTCTTTATACATTAAGTCTGCACTTAAACAGTGATTTACTCAGCACAGTCTGCTATGGAGTTCCTCTAGATGCGATTCCTTATCAGAGCAGTCACTCTTAGGACTCTGCTTTCCCATAGCTTGACATTATCATGCATGCAGCAAACATCTAATTTCAGGTAATCAAAATTTTGACAGCAGAGATATGACCTACTCTGTTCCACTCAACAATCTTTAACAGAAGAAAGTAAGGACAGGAAGAGGAAAACCAGAGCATTGCTGCCAGATGAAAAACAGGGAAAAAAACATAGCTCATAAAAAGGAAAAGGTTAGAAGTGAGCTTTGCCCTGTAGAGATCAGGCAGAACAGTTGTGAGAGACACTCTGTGGCCTTGCAAAAAGCAGAACACAGTTTTGGCGTTCTGTGCAAGAAGCATATGCAACATCAGATACCCATTCCATTTTTCTGCTTCTTCTGCCCAGGCTTCTTCTTAGATGTTGCTGATTCAGATGGTGGAGTGGGCTGTTTTGTAACAGGGACTGGATCTACTTTCTTGCCTGAAGACTTGGATCCTTCCGACTCCTTAGTTACATGATCATCTTGAACAGCCTTATGCTTCTTCTCCTTCTTCTTCCGTTCTCTAATGCCAGTAGATGCTTCAGTCACGCTCAAGGGAGCAGGAGTGATGTGCTCTTCATCCGTACTCAGGGCATCAGAGAGCTTAAAGTCCCGAGGTGTACTTTCAGAGTCAGACTCATGGATGTTCCCATTCTGAGCTTCTTTCTTCTTATTCTTCTTCTTCTCCACTTTCTTTTTATCAGTCTTGGTAGGTGGAAACTTTAGGTCCCTTTTCTGTTTTGCAAGGACTTCATCATATAAAGTTTCTTTCATGAAAAGCCAGAAGAAGAGGAAGATGACTGTAATAACTACAGAAGGAATGAGGATGATAAAGTAGGTAGACTCATAGAACTCCATTGTGACTTCGCTCTGCTATATTAAAAATCCTGTGGGGAAAAAAAGAAAGAAAAAAAATCAGGTTTTGAACAGGTTTTCCCCTCAATATTATTTCTTCCACCAATTACAGTAATAAAAAAAGCTCCCTCATTGTTTCAGAGAGGCCTTAAAATAGCCTTTAATAAAATTATTGAACTATATCATGGAACAACTTCTGGAATCATTTACCATTTCCCTCAAAATTGCTAGCCTGGATAGGAAGGAACTGCAGTTCGCAAGACTGCAAATCCTGGAAGAGAACAGTTCTCTTCTCACCTTACTTTTACTCGCCCTCCTCATTCTTTCTTCCCCAGTGAATTTCAGGAAGTTAAAGCTTCTGATTTCAGAAATGAGACAGCACTTTCTGAGGCTCTGAAATAAGGGCCAGTACATACAAAGAAACACTTCTTTTCCTGCCATAAATCAAACATAATGAATTAAGACTTTTATCTTGGCAAGTGGGAGTTAAATTTCAGCTTCCTTTTGTTCCCAGATTTATGACAGCTTTAGAAGTGGAATAAGAGGGAAAAGGGAAAGAGCCCTAAATTTTAGTCACCCATAGAAAAATCAGGTATTGTCAAACCTGCTTTTTGAAGTCTAAAAACCAGCTTTAAACCCATGAAATTTCCACCCATTTACAGGAAAACAGGAAGATCTGTTACTTATTTTGCACAAGTAACAGCATACAACTTCTGGGTACCAACAGACCAGGTGACTGCAGGGCAATTTGCTGAAAACACTACTTATAACCTAAACTTGTTCTTTTTTAAAGCAGGTACCACAGAGTTTAAAAAAAGTCAGAATGAAGACAAAACCCTAACTCTGGGGCCAAGACAAGCCAGATTTTCCCATTTCACAACTGATCACTACAAACATACCTGGACTTTTACAGGAAAAATACAAATTCTCTCTAAACTGTTTGTTCCAAAGAGGGGTAGGAGGAGACCACCAACAATTAAAAAAAAGGCCACAATCAAAACTCTAATTGAGAACAGCCCTGAGGACTTGGGGGCGCTGGTTGATGAGAATCTCAACATGACCCAGCAGTGTGCTTGCAGCCCAGAATTACCCACTTCCTGGGCTGCATCACCAGCAGCATGGCCGGCAGGTTGAAGGAAGTTAGTCTCCCTCTCTGCTCTGCTCTCATAAGATCACAACTGCAGTACTGGGATCCCTAACATAATAATGGCATGGACCTCCTGGGACAAGTCCAGAGGAGACCAAAGATAATCAAAGGGCTGGAGCACCCTTCCTACTGAAACGGACTGAGAGAGCTGGGCTTATTCAGCCTGGAGAAGGGAATGCTGCAGGGAGACCTTAGATCAGCTCCCAGTGCCTAAAGGGGCTGACAAGGAAGTTGCAGAGAAACTTTTGACAAGGGCCTGTAGGAATAGGACAAGGGGGAATGGCTTTCAACTTACAGAGGGGAGATTTAGATTAGATATCAGGAAGAAGTCCTTCCCCCGGAAGGTGCTGAGGCACTGGCACAGGGTGCCCAGAGAAGCTGTGGTTTCCCCATCCCTAGCAGTGTTCAAGGCCAGGTTGGACAGGGCTTGGAGCAACCTGTATAGCGGAAGGTGTGTCTGCCTGTGGCAGGGGGGTTGGAACTGGATGAGCTTTAAGGGCCCCTCCAACCCAAACTGTTCTATGATATTAATTAAGCAACCGCAATTCCTGATTTACTACTTGAACTTAAAAACAGCCATGGAAAGCATGTGCTTCAACTACATCTTTCTCTACACCAGTAGAAGACTCAACTGTCCCTTGGGAGAGCCATTCTCTTGGGAACAAACAGCAAGGGATCTAAGGCCCTCTCCTCCTCCCCCACCATCATCTTTGTCATCTTCTGTGGAGCTACTGCCCAACCACAGCATCCCCCAACACAGCTACCACATGCAGAGGTCCTCAGGAAGACATGGGGATGCTTCTACTGGTAGTGACACCAGGCACAGTTACACATCAATCTGCCCTTCCGCTTCTCCTCAACCAACTTGAAGATGAGAGCTTCACACCAACTTAACACACGTGAGATGACCCATAAAAAGGTAACGAGAACTGCCTCACACCTTAAAGCAATATTGCTTGGGTATTTCCACTACCGCTTATAAAAAGAGATACCTATTGAGGGCACAAAGAATAAAGTTCATGTAGAAGTTGCGTGATGCAGGGAGAAGACAGGCTATCCTTGCTTCTGTGCAGACAGAGCATTAATGTTTAAAAAGCTGACAGTACTACATTTAAGGTTGTTTCACGTCAACTCCTGGCTGTGCTGAAAGCTGCTATCATAAATTAGCTTGCCATCCTGCCACTCTGGCAAGAGTTTGGTTTGGAGCCTGGCTGTAGCTATTTAACAGCTTCTGGACAGAGAGGAGTTCCTGTGATAATTTATTTGTACAGTGCATTGAGCGGCAGAGAAAGCAAGGATTGGGAACTCTAATTTGGCTGTTCAGTTATCCAAATAAAAGACTAACATTTCAATACACTAATTATTCATCAGCTGTCTTAAGATTAAGTCTCCTCCTAGTTTGTATTTATTTTCTGTGTGCACACAGCTCACTGAAAAGGCTTGGGTCTAGAATTACACGCAGTACAAAGTTTCAGAAAGGCTGAGAGGAATGAGAGGAAAAGCTTGTCTTCCGGGGAGAAAAAGCACAGATGCTCAAAACTAAGCTGGAGCCTTCAAAATTATTAGTTACAGCTACTTGATAAAGCCAGCTTCTGGCACTAAATGATCTAATATTAGTCATCTCTTGAAGGAACCAGATCTTGAAAATTTGTCTCAGCCAAAGTCAATATTGATTGCTTGCAGGAGAAGTAAATCCCCAAAGTAAATATGTAATTAAGCAGATTTTTCACAAGTGTAATTAAGTTGATCATTACAATACATTACTGCAACAATTACAATACCTAACCACAAAGAGCCCTGAACAGCCCACTTCTTCCTTGCTGGTACACAAACACACAGCTGTCCATACATTCATTCAGCCAAGCCAGGATGATCAAACCCTGCAGCCATCCATCCCTACACATTTCCCAGCACCTGACACCAGCTGCTCAGGTCAAATCACACACTCAGTAAAACACATGTTGTAAAGGTTCAAGACATCAAGTGTCAGGAGGCTGGATGGTCATCAAGGCAGGACTAAGTATAAGCAGAAAATTACTGCTGCTTTGAGACAAGAGAGGCTAGACAGATTTAAAAGCTTCACCAGCTTCAAGAGAATCCATCAATACATAATTGCAACAGCTAGTCTGAGCAGGGAATACTTACTGGACTAGATGAAGTCTGATCTCAGAGCTGGCTGAGCAACACAAGTTCTGCCAAGACTCCATCCACCGCCCTGCTCTCCCCTCCCTCCACTTCCCCTATTTCTACCCTATGCCAGATCCAAAGCGCAGCACTGCAGTGATGAGTTTCGGAGGCTTCGCAGACTCAATTACTGCCTCGTCCTCCTCTCACTCACCAGGGAGAAGCACGCCATGAGCTAAATGAATGCTTCCATCCCAGACATTGTGATCACATGCATGCAGATTTGATCTCAAGTCCAACAGGGAATTGCACATACACAAATCCAGCCTTTCACATGTGTCATGGTTTAAGACCAGCCTACAGCATAACCACTCTGAATGAGCCCGATCCCATCAGACTTCGTGGGGTGGGAAAATGAACAAGAGGCTGCATGATTCTGAGTTATCAGCTAGGCTTAAACCATGACAACACGGAAGCAGTGTTAAAAAACATGAAATAAAACAAATTAAAAGCCTCAAGATTTAACTAAAATTGATTAGCACACCAAGGAAGAACAAACAAGAGCTTTCCTGGCAACACACCAATTTCCACCTCAGCCCAGCATGTGCAAGGGCACTTAAAAATCATTTCTAGAAGGATACCATAGCTGCTGGCTTGTACGTGGAATGACAAGATGACATCCTCCACCATCCATCCCTTGTGAAGACATCTTTATGAAGCAGCATTCTTGCCACACAAAACTCCTTTTTGGCTCACACAGTTTCCAGTTGTCCTCAATCTGCAATTACTAGACGTTTCACCATTTATACTTCCCTGTTACATAGACAAGCCATCTAGACAAAACGCAGAAGCAATCTATGGGGGGAAAAAATCCCATGCCATACAAGAAGAAACAAATAATAAAACAATAAAACAAGGAAAAGGTGGACAATGCATTAATATACCTTCACATACCAGCTTAACTGCTCCTCAGGACTTAGTTTTACCGTATCTCCCATTCCTGTTAGCTCTGGAAACAGGAAATACCCTCACAAAAGTATTATTCCTCCCCAATAGAGTGCTGCAAGGGGACTTTTATCACTCGCAGCCCTTCCTTGGACAACTTTCCAGGGCAGCTGCATCAGCTCTCTACCCACTCAAAGCTGCAATCCCCAGGCAAGGCACACCCAGTAGAAACAGCACGTACACACCCCCATGCCGCTGCTGACAAGAGGCACGGCCACTCTGGCTATGCTTAAATTTCAAGGTATTTGGTTAAACACTCACCTTTCATCTATCTGTATTTGATATTTAACCTGATATTTACCAGGTGCATTTCTTACATCCTGGCTGCCCAGCACCCGTGCCAGGCTCCCCACTTGCAGACACTCTCCAGTCTCGTTCACAAACTCAAGAACTCACAACATCCCTTCAGTCATTCTGAAAAAGGGGAACAAACCGCATCTGTCCCTGCCTGCACAGACTCAGTTACTGTTCCCATCCCTCACTGAACAAAAGAATTGCACTTTTGTTCCCTTAAACAGGGCGCATGCAACAGAAAATAATGATTTCTGAACTCCCATGCAGTATTAGTGCCTGCACCTGACTTCCTCTGCTGTTTAACACCGCAATGGATTTTGCAACACACTCTTTGCTTTCTGTATTTAAATCTCAAGTTTCACTCTGCCCAGATACCGCATTTCACAGGATAGCCATTCAGTTTACATCCAGAGGATTAGCTTACTTGAGAAGACAAATAAATTACAGTTCCATCTGGCTAAGGAGTCACTCATAGCTTAGCCCCAGCACATCAGAAGCACAGCATCCATACACGCTTGGGTCCCAAGATGCACATAATCACCAGGGATTTCTGCCTCTTAAAAAACTAATAGTGGAGGGGAATATAGGTACAAAGGTGATTTTTACTTTTAATACTAAGCAGTTTATGAGATACCACATATGATTTAGCTAAAACAACGGCCTCCTTTAATTGTGGTGCATTCCCTGGGATTTTCTCAAGCTGGCAAGCAGACTAAAGGTCTTCACATTCAGCAGTCAGCAGGAACACCGCAAGAAGTCTCTGCAGAGGAGTACCTGTATTCAACTGATTCTTCAAATAGATTACACTGGTTTTTTATTCGTTAATCTGCGCACAGTTGGCAACATGCTCCATCTTAGCCAGCAGCAAAGAGGATCAGGATGCTCTTGAAAACAACTTCACATCAAGCCCACCTTCCCCCAGAGCTCTTTGGGAAAGGATGCCCAGCAATGAGAGCTACACAAGGCAACTAAATCCAGATGTGCCACAGGTAAAACAAAATTAAACAAGATGTTTAGACACTATTCCTATTCCACATCCATACACTGGAGCAACCACCTCTCTGTGCTCTGTTCATGAGTATTAACTAACTAAAGCACTGCGGTCTCAAGCTCTAGGAAGGAAGGCTACCAGAAAACCTAAATTAATAGATTAACAGGTCACTTAGCATCAGCATTGCTACAGTATAAGGAAAAGAAGCAGAGACAGAACTTAGGCTGGCTCTGTTTTGGGCTTTTTTTAAGCAGCTCTATGTGTCACTGAAAAAAAGAGACGTGTTCTTTACACCCCAAGATGAGACACAAAGGACAGCAGAGCTTCTGCTTCCGTGACACTAAGAGGCAGAGAGGGAAAACTGAGCTATCTGAGCAAGCAGGGATTTCTGTCCATCAAACCTGCTGAAGTTAGTGAAGTGTTAACAAACTCTGAGCAGGCGAGCAACGCTGGGAACCAAGGGAGCCCTTGCAGCAGTTCAACATCCTCCTCAACTTTCCCCATGCAAGGGTTTCCCATTCCCCAAAACTCACTCCCTGGAGAACACCAGCAAGGAGCTGACTACATACGAACACCATTTTTTAGACAGGAAAATAAGATACTACGTATAAGGCTCATCTGGCACTTACGTAAGGAAAAAAGCACAGCCACCAGTAACATCACACACAGTATTCTCACAGCTTCGAGGTAATGTAATTCTAGGTATGCACCCCTACAAAAGCTCAAGGTCTAAATGGCGCTGCCAGTTTTGACCCCAGTGGCAGAATTTAACTTATTTCTTTGTATTATTTCTAAACTCTACCTTTATATCTATGGCTCCATGCTTTGCTTACAGAAGTCCTTTCAAAACTAAGACTGAGGGGGAAGCATAATATACAGCAGCTCAAGCTCCAAGTTTCTTTCATTTGAGTATTTGCCCTGACAGCATGATTTGTGCAGCAACACAAGGAAGCTACAGACACTTGAAACTACAGACTAAGCCATTCATGTATTAGTTATTCTTCTCTGGAAGGAGACCTGTTCAAGTGAAGCTCAACAGTGCTTGACACCCCCTACAAACTGCTAACACCACGAGAACAAGGCTTGTCAATAAATTTCGCTCTTCTTCACTTTATTACACTGATACAATTAAGCCACTTGCAGAGCACAATCTCAATGCTTCAAATGCCCTCAAGGTAAACATTTTCCATTCCAAACATGCCGCTGTTTGTACCATCTGTTGGGCTCTATTAGCCCTCCGTTGCTTCATGTTAGTTAACACAGACACGCTATTTATTAAATTCCCAAAAAAAAGTAGCTTTGCTTCAACAAAAGCTTTTGCTTTTAGGGATTTTTTAATTCATCCTTATAACCAACCCCTGACAAAATGCAGCAGCAGCACCAACAGCAAGTTGGGAGCGCAATATGGCTACACAACACTGCCACCACTATCTGGCAGACAACCTTGCCCTGTCCAAGCAGTGAGCACCTGGGTACCTCCAAGCAAGGGTTCACCAGGAGCACGCAGGAGGTTTCCACTGCAGCCCGACCATCCAGGCAAGTTCATACAAGATAATGCAGGGCAGGGATTCACCATATGGCAGCTGACGCCCTGAAACCACCTGGGCTGCGGGATAAAACCCAGAGTTGGAATTAGCATCAGTGAAAGTAGAATGAGCAACCTCGCATTTATCCAAGGATAAAAGCACGCACACCCATTGCTGGCACAGAGTGAGGAATGGGCTGGAAAGCCATGCTCTGCACTCCTGCTCAGCAGTTTACCCAAAACTGTGCTGACGCTGTCACATCAGCAACCCACATGGCTCACCAAAGCATGAGTGCTAAGACATAGATACCAGAAATAGTGTGGCCAGGACTAGGGCAGTGATCATCCCCCTGCACTTGGCACTGGTGAGGCTGCACCTCAAATAGGGTGCTCAATTTGGGACCCCCACTACAAGACACTGAGGTGCGGGAACACGTCTAAAAAAGGGCAGCAAAGCTGGTGAAGGCTCTGGAGCACAAGTGTGATGAGGAGTGGCTGAGGGAACAGGGGTTGTTTAGCCTGGAGAAAAGGAGGTTCAGGGAGACCTTATCACTCTCTACAACTACTTGAAAGGAGGTTGCAGTGAGGTGGGGGGGTCAGTCTCATCTTTCAAGCAAGAAGCAACAGGACAAGAGGAAATAGCCTCAAGTTGCACCAGGGTAGGTTTAGGTTGGGATATTAGGAAAAATGTCTTCATGGAAAGGGTTGTCAAGCACTGGAAAAGGGAAGTTGGTCCAGGGAAGTGGTAGAGTCACCATCCCTGGAGGTACTCAAAAGATGTAGCACTTACGGACATGGTTTAGTGGTGGACTTAGCAGTATTAGGTTAATGGCTGGACTCAATCTTAAAAGGCCCTTTCTGACCTAAACAATTCTATGAATTTATACTGTTCAGGACTGAAAAGTCTTAGGAAGTCAAAACATTTCTTGCAGTATCCACGAGGGGATGTAATTTGTGACATAACTTGGCATGCCTCAGGGTCAGAGGAAAGCATCCTTGGCCCCACCAACCAGCCTCCACAAGCTGCAAGTTTTCCCTAAAAAGAAAAAAAAATAGAAAAAAAAAATCACAAGCTTCTAACAGACACACGCACACACATCTGCGCTCTCCAAAGTCAGAAGATAACAAATTATCTTTACACTACCTTCCTCCAAAGTGACTGCCAACGATCGAAGACTTTGTTCTTCCAGCAGGAGAGGGCTGGGGGAGGACTGCGCCCAAGACAGCTCTCAGCATTACTCATCAAGTCTGTACCTTCCCATCGCTATTTCCAGGGAGTCCCTGAGGCTTCCCCAGCTCCTTCCTTCACAAGCTTCTGTACAGACATGCTCTGCCTACACCACCACGAACCATACAGCAAGCTCACAGTCTTTTGGGCAAGCATTTCCCCTTTCTCTGCCCTCAGAAACAGATCTGCTGTTTGCCTTTCAATGGCCACACACTTCTGTGCGTGGGGACCTGGGAAACGGCGCTTCTCAAAATACAAGCGGAAAAATGCTCAATAGGTTTTCTCATAAAGGACTAACAAGCAGCAAATCTAAACTAAAAGTTGAACACAGACACTGATTTTCTCAGCTTGCAGTTTTGCTCACATCCCAAGCAGGCAGCAAGGCAGCAGTAGCAGCCAAGGTCACTCAACACAGCAGCTCCGAACAACCAGAATATCCCCCATTCCATCTATTAACTTTTCATGGTGCGCATTACATCAGAAGGCATAGCTCAACAGCAAAAAAGGCAGCATGAGCATCCATACAAAGGCACCAGCACAAACAACTGTCAATGGTAAGGCAAGGCAAGATGAGAGTACAGCTGCTCAGAGAATCATTGCCTCTGTAGCCAGGCAGCAGCCACATCTCTCTTCTCCAAAGCAGCCACCTGGACAGAACCAGCAAACCCAGCCAGCCAAGGTTTGTGCCTTTTAGCCATATTCTACAGAAGAATTAAGTTCACATTTCTAATAGTCTGAATATAACTGGATTAAAAAAACCCACCCTTCAGTTCCAAGGTTGCCCAGATGCATTGCAATGCACAGCTTTTGCAGGTTTGCCCAAGGAACACCACACTGCAATAAATCCAACATTAACGCATTAGTTCTAGCTTTACAGGCACTACTAGAACTTGGGGGTTTGCCATGGCCATATTAATGCAGGGTTACATACTAAAAATAAGAGACAAAGCTAGCAGATTAATGGCCAAAGCTGAGTTCAGAACAGCATCTGAGCAGCAGTTCCACACTGTGTGGTTTTTTGAGCATCAAGGAATCTCCAGCAACATGAACCCATCCCACAGCACAAGCCAGGTACAGATTTAAGCCCCAACTCTCAGGTCAGCCAGACAAGCATTAAACACATACAGCCACACCTGAAATCTGTTTGTGTCCAGCACCAGATTGGGAGGTAAGAATCAAGCCACGCCTGTTTTGTTATGCCAATTAGCTGTCTGGAAAAGTTAACAAAGGTTTGTACAAGCCAAGCTGATGTGACAGGCTATAGCAGCTTGGGTTTACCGCACACAAAAGCCATTTACACAAGTTTAAAGCCACTATGCACCTGAACAAAGGCCTTTTGACATCTGTTGTGGTCTACTGTAAAAATACATATTCACAGTATAATCTTCACCTCTTATCCATAGAAAGTCTCTGCCATCTCCTGCAGCCAGAGGCAGATACTATATGGTAGCTCTAATGCCAAGGGCCACTTTGCCATGGCTCTTTCACAGCTGGCACAGCACACTTTTCCTAGGGCACAGAGCTTTTGCATATACCAGCACAGCTACTTGCACATCCTTCAGCTGGGGTCAAAAAGCTGCCCGTCCCCCATCTTATCCCCTGCTCCATCTGCTGACACAACCACATGCAGTGCTATTTCCAAAGCCGGCTCTGCCAAAACAAGGCCAGGTGAAGGGTTTCAGCTATCAGGCTATCTTACTCCAACACAGCTTAATCCTTCTCTGACACGGCAATTAGTGGCACTAGCGTAAGTGCATTTATTCTGAGATTTCTGCACCTACCCTTGCCATGCTCTATTACTTCCATTTGATAGAAACAAGCTCTACAGCACACACAGTAATTACACAGGTGACTCCTCTCTGGTCAAAAACAAGGCAGAGCCCTGGATTCGAAGTAAAAGTTTAAAGATCATCTCTTAAAAATTGGGGGCTTCTACAGCACTTTCATCACTTTAAATTCAATTCAGTCTCTCCAAGTGGAAGGAGAGAGGAAAGCAGGTAGGAGCAGTAGCTTCTCAGCACTCAAATTCCTCTCATACTTTCACAGCAATCTGCAAAGAAAAAGCAGCGGGAATGAAACTTTTTTCCTTTCCGAGTGCATATAGCAAATTTAACTATTCAAATACACATTCCCAGATTATGTACCTTTGTTTATGTTTTAATATATATGTCAAATGAGACAAGCAAAAGAATAGGCCTTCAGTCCTGCTTTTTTTATTTCTGCTTTAGCAGATTTCTGTGAAAGTACGAATGGCATCTTAGTCCTGGGAGCCTAACGCTCATTAAAGAAAACCCACAGGTTTTTATATACAAGAACTGCAAATAGTCAAGGAAAAGACCCAAGTGTATTATCTGGCTATGCAGGTAATTACCTCCCTGCAAGCCTCACTCACACAGCTCCAGCATCATTCACCTTTCCTCAGGCAGCCTGGCAGAAGCTGCACTGCTGCCCAGGCCTCAGCTCCCTAGGCAGGCACAAGCCATCCTCTGCTTTGAATCCAGGGCAAAGTGGATGTCCTCAGCATCAGAACAACAGGAAAGCCACGACAGATTGCTAACAAGGATGGCATCTTGTTCAGGGGATACATTTCTCAAATCTGCAAGTAGCTATGCAGAGGTCCATCTGTATTGCTCAATTCTCCAAATTTCTACTCAACTCTGCCCTTAACAATATTGGTTAGATGACATTTTAGCCTACTCATTTGAACTTCTCCAGACACATAAGCAAGTTTTAAATCTCCCACTTGTTCTGTGGGTCTCCACACTGCCTGGTGCTAAAGCTTTTCTTCAAATGTCATGTCAAAACAGCAGCAGCAATGGAGAAGCAAAAAACAGCCAGCCTCGAAAGGTTCACAAGTCACTCAGAGCAATGTTAAAGCAGGTCCCTATAGCTGAATTTATTAACCTTTGTACCATACCATGATGGTGCAGAGATTGACAAAATTATGCTACAGCTGAGCCATGTACAGCCTAACAGTGTCATGACGCTTTCAGAAAGCTTCCACCCACGGTGAGCAAGGTCTTGCAGGAACTTGGAAGAGCGTGTGTGCACAGAGGTCAGAGCACAGGAGGAAGATTAGAAACCTCAAAATAAGCAAGAATTGGGAAATTTTCCTATAGCAATGTACCCACCAAAGCGTTCCTGCAAGAATATATTACATTTCTGGAAGTAGGAGTATTAGCCTCATTCACATTAGAATTTCCTTCCCTACAAAAATAAATCTGGTTATTCTTAGTATGAAAATCATAAAAGTTACTTTATCCAGACTTATTTTTAAATGTGTATTTTAACAGATTAGAACAGACTCCTTCTGCCAAAGACAGGTATTAACCCAGGAGAATCTAGCTTCAGACTCCTTAACCATACAAGATTTCACTGAAGTATGTGCCCACAGTCCTTTACCCTGTTGCGAAAGGAACAAAGGAAGAGGAAATGACTAATCACAGCAGCAGCACATTAATATATCTTGGTATGTGGAAAGGGAAAATTGTAGCGGGTATTTTTAACATTCCCAGTAGGGGAAGGTACTGGCATGTGTACACCAGCTGCCACAGAGGCTCAGCAGCTCCTGGAAGCAGGGAGGGAAGCTGTGTCTAGAAGAGGAGTTCTGTATTTTCCACTGCATGAGTGGCTTGCAAGTCGGCTGATGATGCCTTTGCTTAATGACACACCTAGAACAGAGGCACAGCTGGGGCAAACAGCAACACCTCTGCCATAATAGGTGTACTTTGACTTCAATTGCAGGAGAAACACAGCCTGGAGAGGTGCTCCAGAGGTAAAAGGTGAGAGCTTCTCAGAGCACTGCCTCACTGGCAGGCACTCTTACAAGTCCCACTGCCACCCAGCTCTGCCAAGCAAAGGACAGAATCACAGAATGCTGAGGGCTGGAAAGGACCTCAAGACCATCCAATTCCAACCCCCCTGCCATGGGCAGAAACACCTCACACTAAACCGTGTCACCCAAGGCTCTGTCCAACCTGGCCTTGAACACTGCCAGGGATGGAGCATTTACCACTTTGGACAACCCATTCCAGTGCCTCACCACCCTCACAGTAAAGAGCTTCTTCCTTACAGGTAAACTGAACTTCCCCTGTTTAAGTTTGAACCCATTACCCCTTGTCCCATCGCTACAGTCCCTAATGAAGTCCCTCTCCACCATCCTTGCAGGCCCCCTCAGATATTGGAAGGCTGCTATGAGACAGGAAAAGAAACCTCTCCCTGTGCCACATGGCATCCTGCAAGTCACAGCTCGCCCACATACAACAGAGCACAACCCCTTCCCGCACCTTCCCAAGCTCCTCAAAGCTCTGCATCACCTGTACACACAAAGGGGCCACACTGCCAGCAAAACACTACACCTTCAATTGTTTCCTTGCAATTACCTTGCCACTGCACCACAGCCAAGTCACTGACATCCCAGTACAACTGGATATAATAGCTGGGGTTTAATCCCGCATTCCCCCTGCCAGCTGCCTCCATGGGAAGCTCTTTAGGGCAGCCACAGTAACAGGTTCACTCAGACCAACCAAGCAGACGCCTGAAGGACTACTGTGATAATCCCAAAATCAGAGCTTTCAAACCCCTTCCTAAAACACATCAAACCAAATCAACCTAGCAAGTGCCCACGATGGGTATTTATGCAGTGGGATGGCACAGCACAAAAGCATTGCTCACTCAGTAAGACAGGAGCTGGACTGCTGCCTGTCTGTCCGGCTGCAATTGTTCCTACTCTTCATAATTAAGGGCTACAATTCACTCTTTTACTAATGCCAAACCCCAAAAGACTTGTTGTAACAAAATAATTTCAAACGCTACATGGGAAGCAGTCACTGAACCAACTGTAATCATTCAGATCCCCTAGTTCCAACACTGTTGAATGCAAAAGATACAGAGAAACTAATCTTTAATGTTCTTGCAGAGCAATTTGTAATCAGCCACCCAGTACACAGCTAAAAGCCTGAAGCTCAAGCAGGTCTTTACCCTGATACCGCAAAATGACAACCCTGTCATTCCAACACCAAGATTTTCCCATTATTTCTGTTCAGTGTGCTGTTAAACATAACTATACAAAGAGACTGGACCACTGACAAAAAAGTGCTTCATTAACCTCTCGGTGACTCAACAATCCCATTGTTAAACCACAGTGGACAAAAGGAGAAGCCAACAGCAGACGGATGCTCTCATCTGTTTGAATTCTTAGAGGAAGATGAGATTGACCTGCCTTGGAAACAGGCTGCAAGTTAAAGGAGAGCTGTTAACTCACAGAGGGAAATCAAAACTCTTAAGTGATTGTGAATCATATCAGATCTAGATGCTTTCATGTGGTTTCTTCTAACTACCTGAAGTTTAAGATATTATTTACTACATTACATTATGTCTAAGCAGTTGACTGATTTCAGTTCTCTAAAGAGTAGAAAGCGTGATTGCTGCATCAAAATTACTGTAAATGTGGCACAGACCTTGCTAAATGACAGCATCAGAAAGAAGGATTTGAAACAAGATTGCTGTGCCCCATTACTCGGCTAAATCTTGATAATCCCTTAGCTGGAAAGGGAGATGAAATCAACAGGCAAAATTTTTCTCTGTTCTTGCCACACACAGTACAGTGGAAAGAAAAAAAGTGGAAACAACTATGCATCAGTTAAATAATCAAAGCTCAGAGTAGTAATAAATTTTCAAATATGCCAAGAGTTTAAAACGCAGGAGTATGCAGTTAGTTCTCAAGATTTTAAAAGGGCAACTTCAGTTTAGGCTAGACTATAGAAGGAACATAGACTCAACATACAGAAATCAAAGTTCATATAAGTTGACAGAGGCATCACAAATAGAGTTATCATCAGCATGTGCAGCACAACTACCAAACTAGGACTTAGGAAATATGAGTACTATGAGTCTCCTCAGCCTGGAAATGTCTTCTCTTCAGCCTACACAGCTGGGCAAGCACTGCATCAGCATGCCTATTTTTGCTTTTAATACAGTAAAATACAGCTGTGGCACAGAAACACACAAAGCCATCAGAAAACCCAAACAGCCAGGCCTGAGCTAGCATTACTTGCCATGCTTGCTTCCCTCTGAGCACGTACAGCTACGCTGACCTGAACTACACCCAAGCAAATAGGGGCTATACCCACAGATAAGCTTCCTCCAGCTCTTACCTTGCAGGGTGGGGTTCAAGCCAGAGGACAATGCTGGCATAGAAGCAAATGGGCAGGAACTTCATAGGCTCTGAATGCATTTTATCTGCGAGTCAAAAAACTCTCAACCATCAATCCAACAAGGCACTCAGCGCTGTAATGGTGAATCTGCAGCCTCTGTACACAGCATGGGTGCTGTGCTTTATTTCACCTGGCAATAGAGCAGCAGCAGACTCCTACTCCCCATTCAGAAATGAACCAGAGCCCCAGGACTCCAGGGAACATGTTTAACTTATACAAGAGGCTTGTACCACTCGCTCTTTTGCTAGCAGCAGCCAATGCATTTTTATCCATAGTCACATTAGAAATGACACCTGCAAAAGAGGGCTGGATTTTATTACAACTTAGAACTAAATTTAAAATCATTTGCCAGATTAAAACGTTGTTCGTGCTATATTCATGAAACCTTCAAATACAGGGAATATGTAGAGGTACATTCAGGACTGAACTTGGACCACAGAAGCTTCTGCCTACAATAAGCTTCCTACAATACTGGTATTTTGACTTTCTGCTCCAGCACAAACTTGCACCCGGTGAAATCTAAACAGACTTCTAATTCTCAAGACTTCCACAGCAGATATGAGTGAGTTTGACTGCCCTATAGCAAAGCTGTCCTTCAAGCTTATCCTAAAGCATGTTATCATACCAGCATAAATATACCATTTCTATGTCCAAGCCAGACCCCTTACGCTGTAGAACATGGTGCTGTTGATATTCTTAAAGGTTCAGAATGGTTAATGACCAAAGAGACTTTAGAAGCAAATCCTTACAGCATTGGTACCATACAAACTATGCCAGTGTATCCTGAAGTATAAATTGCATTATGAGCTGGAACTTTCAACTCAATTTAAAAACACAATACAAAGTTTAAGAAATTGCTGCTTAACCGTGGTCATTTCCTACTGAGACAGGTAGGTCCCTCTCCACTCTCATTTGAGACACTGCATGTAGCCCATTCACCAAGGGGGGCACTAACAGGTCACCTCATCATCTAACCAAACATCTCTTGCTACGGCAGGGACCTCACCAGCCATAGCTCCACAAGACACCATCTCTTCCACACCTAGGAGAAGCACTCCTAAGCTGTAACACTACACATTCCTCTCCATAAGGTTTCTTTTCACCTCGTTAACCATTCTGTACTTCAGTCTGCTGAAGGACCACACACATAACACACACAACAACAATACACAGTGAAAACTCAGCATGGAATCTCAGATCCCCTTTTAAGATCTGGGCAAGCAGCTTAAGAAGGTCACAGGTACTCAGGAACCAGTGCAGTATTTTGGCAGCCTCCACAGTAGCATTTAAACACCCTGAGTAGGAGGCTAAACTCCCCTCTCACATAGGGAAAAGGCTTCAGCTCCTCCACAGACTTGCTTATACACACCTGAATTACTCCTTCACTACAGGGTTCATGGTTCTTTTACCACCTTCCTCATGTGTTTTTTGAGCCCCCAGATGAGTGATGCTGGGGCTTGCTAATGTTCTTCCGAGCAGCAGCCATCCAGCAAACCCCGCAATACTCCTTAGGCATACTGGTCCCGGTTCCACAAGCCAGCTCACTGCATAACCCCAGACAAGGTGCAATGTTGAGAGTTGGACAACAACACACAAGAACCCCCCAAAAGATGTGCTCAATGTGTGCATCTCTAAGGGTTTCCTCTACTTGTGACCATAAGGACAAAACTTGCAAGAGCTTCCTAAAGGGATTTCAAATATGCACTTCACTGTTTTCATAAATTTGAGTTCAAGTCAATAACCCAACAACCCAGAGCCCTCCCCCAAAAACAGTCTCATAAGACATGCATGCACACACCCCCCAATGCGCTCAGCTTTACTGCACAGTAAAGCTTTAGAGCACAGTAGTCATCTGAACTCAAGAACATGCCAGGTTGTTAAAAAGACCTAAAACTGCTCAGCAACAGAAAGGCAAAGTAATTGAGGTAATTTCTCTCATGCTTCTCTGGGTTCTCACTCCCCTTGCTTTGCTGTCCCACAGTCTGCTCCTCCTTTGGCATGGGAGGACTGAACAAACACTTAACCACATCCACACAGATCTAAACTTACTAGCCACCAACTTCAGTTACACTTTAAACTATTACTCCAGTAGCCTGTAATGGGGAGTAAGGATTAAGAAATGTACTAGGAAATAGGTACACTGGACCTGAAGCCAAAGAACTCTTCCTCTGCCCACACAAGCAGCACGGAAAAAAGGTACAAACTGGGAGATCAAGGGCTGGGGACTGAAAAGGCAAGCTTGTAATGGAAATATCTGCCCAAGAATTTTCACAAGCCTTTAAAACTTCTGAAACCTAACCCCTTCACTAGCTCTTTTCACATGCCTCAGACTGCAGACCAGGTTACGCAAGCTGTAATTATGCCTCTGGAACCCTCCCCTCCCACCCACAGAACTCCGCACCTCGCCAATCCACGTGTGGAAGTACACCAAGGCATAAAAGATGCATACCTGCTCCTCCCATAACTGGCCGAGTGTATTGCCACGTGTGCAGAGAAAGCCCAGCTTTGTTGTACACCTTGAACTAGGCTCTAACCTATTAAAAGCTGCTTTAAAAAACCCAACAAACTGTTTTTACATACACACACATTAAGCTGTAAAGAGGTTTACTAAATTCAGCACACAATCCAATCCTAACAGTCGAGCAGCACAAGCTGTAGATAGGGAGTGACTTAAGGTGAAGGTAACAAGGGAGAACTGTCATTACCCCCACTGAGCTGCCATGAGAAAGTCCAGGGAATCCAGTAAAATCCTAAACCAACCTCTACAAATCCTCCCTGCAGCTTGGTGGTTTCCAAGGCTTTGGAAGACCTCTGCCTCTCTTCTGGGCACTGCTTCTCATTGTCGACACTAGGCCAGGCTTGGCAAGGGCACCTTCCCAACAAACATTCAGGCAAACAGTTCCTCATTGATCAGAGCTTGAACTTAAAGAAGTGAATCTCTGATGCACCTCCACCATTTATAGTAAGAAATACAAGACAAGGCAGCATAAACAGAAAAAGCAGCAGTTCTTTATCAGTTCATCACAGCTGAAGCCACACATGCTGGCAACAGGTATTTGCACAGGTCTGTAGGTGTACAATGATACAGCATTCACCCACAAACACCACTTTCTGCCAGCATCCCAGCACCACACCTCACTGAAACATGGACACTGCCTGGTCCAGGAGAAGGATGTGCCAAGTGTTCCCAGAAGGCAGCAAGTTAAAGGAGGCAGAAGAGTTCCTGCCTAATTCCAGGGAAAAAGGCCCTTCCTGGCACAGCACTGCTATACTCTGTTCATTTCCTGGATTTGAAAATGCCCTGTGAAAGATAACTGAGTATGATCTGCTGTAGCCATGGTGCTGCTCTCAGGTATTGCTGGAGCTGAAATATGGAAGGGCAGAAGAGATGCTGCAGTTGGTTTCATGCATCTAATTTTAGGTCCATGCACAGCATAGCATCAAGGGAAAGACAATGCCTACATGAAAGCCAAGCTGGGATGACCCCATGTAATATAAGCAATGACTTGGTGGACAACGCAGTGGTAATCATCACAGCAGCCTTTCAAACCAATCTGGGAGATAGGAAGAAATACTGCCTTCTGGGACCAGGCTTGGCCTCCCACCCCTGCTGCAGCAGAGATCCTGAAAGGCAGACACATGCAGGAACAGCCTTGCCACCACAGAAAAGCCCTTTCCCACTCACTCAGCGGCCAACTGCCAGGACAAAGCCCAAACAGCATGGTCCTGGCCAGAACAGCATTAGCAGCTGGTGAACTCTCAGCATCTTCAACTGCAGGCACCTGGCTTCTGCTCTCCTTTCTGTTAAATGGAAGGTAAGTGCCTCCATCCTGCCTGTACACAAGGGCAGACAGACCTCACTATCCGAGATCCTGAAAACAGTACAGGGAAGGTACCCAGCAGAGACATCCACATGAGCCAAGTACAAGTTATTGGCTTTAAACACACCCACTACTAGCACTCTCCACCAGAGGCTCAGGAACCCTTCACTTTCTCCAATAAACTGGACTTTCTTCCTTTGTAATTACAGAGTATGGACTTTTAAACTTAAAACCCCACAGCAAATAGGCTGAGGGGAAAAAAAGGGTTATAGATTAAGCCAGTAATAACAAAATTACCAGTTAACTGATATTAGAGGCTCTCTTATCAGTCAGTCACAATCCGGTCCAATCCTGGTGTGCTCCCTGAAGAGCTGCACCTTGTGCAATAGCTTAGTCATCATCTTCCTTGACAGCTACGCACTTGCAAATCGATTACAAGTCCACTCACATTTTCCCAGGAACATTTTCTCCTCCGCCCTACTACAAGCAGGACAGCAGCAGAGCACTGCCGAGCCAAGGAGCAGACAGCTTGCTCCCCCACAGAGGAGAAGATAGCGCTTTTATCTCCTGGACTCAACAACTTCCTTTTTGTGCGGTTGCAGGCAGACAAAAGACACCTTTACACAGACCAGAACGAGACGTACTAAAACTTATCACATCCCTGAAATAAAATACCCTGCTTGCCATTTTCAGTCCATATGGGAGAGTGCAAAGCAGTATTAAGCCAGCACTTCTTCTACAAGAAAGCCTTGCAGGGTAGGAGTTGGAAGCAAAGGAATAAGGAGCCCAAAATAACTCGGGTTCAGTTTATACTGCTCTGGCGGGTGACACAGCTAAACGAAATAACACTGGACTGAGGTACTTCCCCTGCACAGGATGGGAGCAGGATTGCTTTTGGAAGCGCCATGAATCACGGGCATAAATATACCAGGCTTTAAAAGCCTTCAACACCCACGTAATCCTGAACTCAAGCTTTATTTTCTCTGGGTCATTCAACACATGCTCAACAAGCTGGACTCCAGATAGGCAGGCTGAGAAGGTGAGCTATTCAATAAATATGTGCCATCCAAAAAACAACTTGTGTTTTGCTGGACGTCAACACACCTGAGACAGGAAAAAGCCTTCCCTTATGCTCAATTAGTCATTCAACTACAACTTGAAGGAAATCAGGAGTTTTGCTCTATTTCCTCAACTTTACAGCATAAAAGGGCTTAAAGATGTTTCCTGCAGCAGGGGAGCTGTTAGCAATGTACTGGCTTTTCTCAAGCAGAGCAGTGATCTGTAGGATTGCCCAGCTGCAAGCTGAAGTAGACAGTGTAGCACAGGCAGCAGCAGCAGCCAGGAGGGAGGGGTCCAACAGGAAAGAGCAAAAACCTGCAAGAAGTGCTTCTTTCCACGCTTTACTACCACTGAAAATCTTGCACGCCTGACAGACAGCAGCAGGGAGCTGTTACTAACAGCAGAGGACAAGGCTATTTATGACAGGGATTACTAGTGCAAGAAAATGAGTACCTTACCCACATTACTAATTTACAGCACTTTCACTGAGTTATAATGCAGCCTCAGTGATCAACAAGCAAAGATGTGGTTTCATTTGAAAAAGAAAAAATGCTACTCTTTCAAATGAGTCTTCTTGGAAATAAAAGGGAATTTAGAGCTGCGAGTTTTGTATAAGCAGAGTAGTCACAAAGCACTAACAAAACCAAAGAACACGGCAGAAAACAAGGAGGGCTTCATACAAGTAACTATTTTACTTCTGATTAAGCCACAAACCTTGAAGTTCCCATCCTTCTCCTCTCCCTCCCATCCCACACACATTGCAGAGCAAAATTCAAGGCTTGCAGCTCCTATATTATTTCTTTCCATCATATAGTTGCAAGGAGACAATATTCTTCATGTTAGAAAGTCAGAGAAGAACCCTTTAAGAGTTTCGTGTGCATACATGCTACATAAACCATTTCTTTTTCTGCTTCCACAGTACCTAAGAGACTTAAAAGAAAAATCACCTTTAGTTAAATGGAAAGCATTAAAAAGGATCATGAGATTTGCATTCTTCAGCGCCTCAGATTATTACAGTTTCCACATCTATGACTTCCTCTTCCAACTCCCCAGCAAGCTTCAATTGAAGAATGCTCATATTTGAGAGGATTTTGGCATTTCTCATACCAAGACACTGGAGTATCCAGGCCAACAAGACAGCAGAATTTATGCATTCCCAGGAGATCTCCATTTAATTTTGCTGTCTGGATAGACACTGCACCAAGCTTGCACCCTGCCCAGGACTTATATTTAGGGGCTGAGTTGACCTGACAGTGCCCCCATAAGCTCATTTATTCACTTATTCATTCTAATATAATCTAATTAGACTGCAGCAGTCCTGCACACACGCATGGCAGCGACCAAGGGAGGACAAGTTCAAATGCAAGGAATCTGGCCCACATGCTGCTTTAGTTCTCACATGAGGGGAAGAAAAACCCTTGCAGAGGAATGACAGGAACTGCAATGCCTGCATACCACCTCCCTGCTTGGAGCAGCACCTGGATTCACTCTGCTTCTCCCCGTCACCAGCTAAAGAGCAGTTCTTCAATCGGAAGAAGCAGGAGACTCAAAATCAGCGTACAGTGCTTATAAATGTGAGGACTGCTGCTCCTGCTCCAAACTCATTGGAAATAACAGGCACTATGAAGCACCATGGGGTAGGGGGGGGATATATAAAAATCAGGAATCCAAGTGTCTCAGGCAGTACCCACACCAGCAGGCACAGATGTGTTCCCAAACAAGAGACCACACGCATCAGACTGGAGAAGTCCACATGATAAAAGAATTACTTTAAAGCTCCACTGTGGCAAGAAATTGGAAGTTTTCAAAGCTCAGAAGTCCCTGCTCTCCTGCGAGCAGCTGTAGCGTTCAGGCATGCGAACAGGAAGAAGCTTTTACATTTCTGAAACCATAAATAAACACTTCTTTTTTTAAAGGCATCGTATGTTTTATTTGCTTGGACATCTTGTGTAACGATAAGAAGAGAAACAGATTCCTAAGAGTCATGAGCTGGTAATTCTCTAATCTATCATCTCCATAGTTTATGCACAGTGATTTGTCTGGGAAAGATTTAGCCCAGCAACTCCCTGTCTCATTAGCCTAAAACAATCACCCAAGGAATGTCAAAAAAGTTTGAGAGCTCAGTGCAGCAACAGACCCTCCAAAAATTACTCTTTTTTAAGAAATAGTACAATGCTGCTGCTTCGCCAACACAGAGCAGGAAGCTTAACTGCACATACACATGTGCACAAAATTACCTTTATATTAAAAAGGTCTTAATGGGTAAAAGCAAAAGGTTTTCACTAACAAGGAAACCCTGCGAGCATAGGTAAAAGAACAACAGGAAGAGACTTAAAGACTTTGACTTGTTTAACTTATTAAAACAAGTGGTCAAGAGGGGATCACACTGCTCTGATTACATCAGGGAGGGAAAACAATGTTTTAAACCAAATGGCAATGCCAGAACAAAACCAAATTACACAAACAGGCCATAAACACCATGAGGATGGAAATTCAGTGACTGCTCCAAGACCGAGAGGAAGCTCTCCAACAGCTCTTGCAGAGATGGGGCAAAGAATAAACTGAACAAGTTTCACCTTAAAAGCAGTTATGTTATGAAAGGCATCAACAGCACAGATGGGTGCTATAAACAGGGAAACTAAACTTGATCAGGGGCTCTCTTCCGCTCTCGGGCTCTTACAAGCCCACTTGCTGCTGCAGCTCTTGGAGTGGATAGCAAGAATGAAGAATTATCCTACTCCTGCCACTCTGTCATCTTCTTCACCCCCTCAGGATGAGGCAGGGGGTATTCATGCTATTTACTCAGGCACGTAATTGGGGTATGATTAGGGAACTAAACTTGGGAGCTGAAGCTTTCACAAAGTCAATGGCAAGAGGTGGGTGTCTTGGCAGCAGCAGGGGAAGGGATTAGGAGCAACCAAGTCTGATGCTTAAAATAAAATACATGTCCTCACTCCCCATGTCCTTATGCTTAAGGGTCTCAGACAAAACCATATTTAATCTATAAGCATCACCTTCAAAATTCATGGGGAATTCCAGTTTCTGAAGGATTTTGTTAACCTTGGGTTTACACCACTGACGGTCAAGCAATGATTAGACACTTTTGAGCAACAACAGCAAGAGCAGATGATGCAAATGAAAGCTGCTACACAGCTAATCAAATAACACCACAGTTTTACACAGGCTTGAACAAGTCTTTCCCTTTTCTTCAAGGGGTCTCAAAGCCAAAATAGTTAGCAGGATTAGTTACCTGTAATGGGGGTTTTCTGACAGTGGGGGTAAAGAATCAAATTAAAAGCTAATTGCGTTTTTCATATCTTACTGCTGCTACTTCTAAGAGCAGAAAGCATCTTCTTGAGACTAGATAGATAAGGGATAGGGGGAAAAAATCTAACAAAAAAGGTTAATAACTCTAACAGAGAATTAGCATTTCTATCCAAACCCCAACCTTCCCCTGCTGCAGTTACACACAAAAGTTATTTTAATCACAGTATGCAGAAAGCAGCATCAGCATATGAGGCAAGAGAAAAAATATGTGGTAAAGCAAGTTGCATAGCCTGTTTGCGGACAGAAATTACAGTGCGGTTATATGGAAGAGGTCCACAAGGCAGAGAAATGCTTCCAGCCCAAACCAAACAGGGGGACATCAGCGATTCACTGAGAGAACATGCAAGAAAAACGGTAGAACATGAGAACTGAATCCCCTTTTAACTTCTGCAGCAATTAATTCAGACTTTCCAGAGAGATTTTTGCCTTGGCATACAGAAAGATGTTAAACAGAATTTGCCAGTTACATCTACTAAATGTCATGTGTGTTGTTGGAGAGAAGCAGCAGTGGAAACACAAGGAAAAAAGATCATTTTAAACAGTTTTCTGTTCTTTTGAGCTACAGCTGAGTGTCAGCTCAGCATCTCTTCCTCAGCTCACTTCAACAAAGCAAGAAATAATCTTTGAGTTCTGCTAACAGCGACCACAAAATACACAGCAGAGCCTTTGGAAAAGGCAGGCTATAAACTGGCAAACCTAAACCACACAGGTGCATGCACATCACTGGAAAGCAGCATTTGGCACTGCCTAATGCAGAAAAGGCACTATGCTGCGTTATTCTTAATAACCACCTACTTAATTAAGATGCTTCATCAACTGAAAGTAGTGGGGTACAAAAGACGCAGCTCTGCAGCTCTGTCTTCCCCACCACCATACTTTCCTCCTTAATAACCTGCACAGCAGAGGGAGGCTGCCAGTAAGCGAGCAGTAAGCTGTGAGCAGAGACAAGGGGGTACCACCGCCTCCGGGGTTAATGCCGCTGCGTGCAGCCGACACCGGCGCTGTACCAGAAGGCACATGCAGCCTTGGGAACAAGATACCCGTGACAAACATCACCTGCGAACACGGGGAAAGGCAGCTGGTTTTCCCGTGCGCGGTTAGCCCTGCCACGGGAATACAAAATGGGCCGGGCCGTTCCAACCGGCAAAGCGCAATGCTTCATCAAAGTTTGCGAGGCCACCCGGCCGCTGCAGCATTCGGCTCACGCCTAACCTCACCCTGGAGGCCGAAACCCACGGGGAACTCATATACATCACGTTTTGGGGATCAACTCGCCCTCAGCGGCACTCCCCAGGTCCGTGCCTCCGGCAGCGGGCAGGTACACATGCACACCTACGACCCATACATCATTTTTCCCCATGTTTAGCAGTTTCTTTGGCTCGGGAAGGCTACCAGGGGACGTGCTCGGGCGGCACCGACCACCCCTGCCCAGCGGGGCTGCGCTGTCCCAGAGGCGCGGCGGCGGGAGGCCCCGGCAGCAGCCGCCCCACGGCCGCGAGTGGGAGCGGCTTCTCCCCCCCACACCCCGAGCGGGGCTCCCGGCGAACCCCCCGCCCTCAGCACCCCCAGGGAGGGCGGCGGGGACCGCCCGGCCGAACCCGCACCCTGGGGCCCGCCCCGCCGCCCACCTGCCGGCGCCGCGCCCCGCGGCCCGGCCACGCCGAGGCCTAGGCCCACCGCCCCTCGCCGGGCAGGCCGCGGGCAGGCCCCGGCCCCAAGCCCAACCTGGCCCTCCATGCCGCCGGGCCGGGCGCTCCCCGGGCGGGACTCACCGTGAGGCGCGGCAGGCCAGGCCGAGCTGGGCCGAGCCGTGCAGAGCGGGTCCGCGAAGACAGAGCGGCAGCAAGCCGGTGCTTGCGCGGCGCTGGCGGGCAGGAAGGGAAGGAGGGAGGGAGGAGGCGGCACCACACGTCCGCCGCGTCCGCCGGCCCCCCCCCGCCCGTTAAAGGAGCGACGGCGACGGCACCGCCGCTTCCCGACCGCCCCGCCCGGCGGGGTCCCCAACCTACCCTGTCTCGGGCGCGGAGTCACCCCCGCCAGAGCCCACACCGGCGTGGGGAGCCCCCGGGTGCCTCGCACGGGTACCCCAGCAACGGGGATTGCCCCCCCGCCGCAGGGAGCCGCCCCGCCGCCACCCCCACGTGTGTGGGTACATCCACCCAGAGCCTTCCGTGTGCGGGGATCCCACCCCTCAGACCTCCTCCATGCGGGGATCCCCGAGGATCACCCGCCCCGGCTTCCCGCAGGCACGCTGAGATCTTCCCCCCCAGATTTCCCACGCGTGGGGGTACATCCACCCAAGCAGGGGAATCACCCCCAGGATCCACTGCTTACACGCACAAGGGTCCCCTGTCCATGCAGGGCATCACCCACCGAGGTGCCCCGCTCTCCCTAGTGACCCCCCGCAGTGCACACTGGCTGCTACCGTACCCCTCTCCGCCTCCTTTCTGGAGAGTGGGCAGGCGCAGGCACCCCATGAGCCCGGGGCAGGCAGGCACAGTGCACCCCAAGGCCTCCCCCAGGACACCTCACCATGACCAGCAAGGGGGGTTGCCCCTAAATTTCTCTTACTTACCTTAAAACTGCCTGGATGTACAGCATGGTTTAGCCCTGCTCGCAGCACACGAGGTACTGAAGGGGCTCATTCAATCACGGCCATGCCAGTCTGCAGCCCAGGGCAGCTTAAGGGGATTTTTTCAGCTCAGACGCCTTACAGCTCTGCCTTTTTTCTTCCTCTGACGTGGATCCTTCCCAAAGTGCTCACAAGGCAAATTTCTTTCACCTTAAACATCACCAACAGCTTGTGCATGAGATCAGTGGCTGACCATGCATCTGTGGGTACTCACGGGGATGACAATTAATGCTCTGTCACATAGTTATTGGGGGACAATGAAACAGGAGAAGCAGCCACCAAGGCCACATGTCTGGCTCCATCGCTGAGGGACTGACATTAACCCACAGCTTGCAGGAGTTCCAAACATTGATGGGAAAAAGCAAACTCCTGGGCACAAGAAAATTCACCATTTTTGGCAGTAGGAGCAGTGATAAGGACAGCTGCACCAGCACATCAGTGCTGATGCTTGTCAGGACCAGCATCTTGAGCCCAGCTGTGGTATTCACAGGAGCTCACCACTCTGCAGCCGGGAGACAGTCAGCAAAAGGGAGTTATTCCAGCCAACTGGAGAGGCTGGCATCCCCCCAATGCTTTGCACACACCCTCCCATCATTTCTTCATACCTCTGGCAATGAAGGGTTTAGTTTAATTTCCAGGTCCTGTTGCTCAGAGCAAGCAATTTTTTTGCTTGTCCCAAAGCACCCTTGAGAACTGAACTGCTCCACAGCATTTAGTATCAAAGAAGGATTTGCATTGAGCTGCACTAAGAGCTCACCGTTACCCTCTTTGCCAGCGATGTGTGTCACTCAGCTGCAGGCTACCCCAGCATTTCCAAACTATGCAAAGGCAAGGTGCATGCTGGCAGAAGCTGTGCCTTTGCATGCAAGGCAAAGCAGGCTCAGAGGCAAGTACATGCCAGCAGCGATGGCCACAGAGATGTGCAGGAGGTGGCAACTTCAAACACAAGGCAGTGTTTTGCTGCTTCATCTCAGAGCTTCCCTGGCTCAGCATATCCCAGCCAGTCACTCTACTCTTGCAGGAGTGCTGCTGAGAGCAGCAGCAGAGTCAGGCAAAGGCAGCATCTGCACCCTATGCTTGCAAGGTGCAAATTGATGCCCAAATCTTGCTTATAATCACAGAATCATATCATCAAATGGTTTGGGCTGGAAGGGACCTTAAAGCTCATCCAGTTCTACCCTCTGCCATGGGCAGGGACACCTTCCACTAGAGGAAGATGCTCAAAGACTCATCCAGCCTGGCCTTGAACACTGTCAGGGATGGGGCAGCCACAACTTCTCTGGTCAACCTGTGCCAGTGCCTCAGCACCCTCACAGGGAAGAGCTGCTTCTTCATATCTAATCTCACTCTCCCCTCTGTCAGTTTAAGTCCATTCCCTCTTGTCCTATCCCTACAGGTCCTTGTCAAAAGCCCCTCTCCAGATTTCTTGACACCCCCTTTATGCACTGGGAGCTGCTCTAAGTTCTCCCTGGAGCATTCTCATCTCCAGACTGAACAAGCCCAGCTTTCTCAGCCTGTCTCCATATCAGAGATACTCCAGCCCTCTGAGCATCTTAGTGGTCTCTTCTGGACTCACTCCAGCAGGTCCATGTCCTTCTTATGTCGGGGGTCCCAGAGCTGGATGCAGTACTGCAGGTGGAGGCTCACAAGAGCAGAGTAGTATTAATCATTTAAGTAGCTGCAGTGGTTATGGAAGGGTTCAGCAGCAACAGATTTTGCTGATGTTTAATTGCTTTTGCCCACAGCAGAGTTTTCCAGCTGGCATCAGAACCAAATCACTGCTTCCCCGGAGTGGAAAGAAATTTGCTGCCGCACGGTTGGGGATGGGGGTCCTGCCATGGACCCCCAGTTGTATGACCATTGCTCAATATGTAAGGCAATAAACTATATTATGTGGACTGAGAAACCTAGTAGAAAAACTCACTGGAGAGCCACCGCTGTGCAGATCAGCCAGCCAGGCTAATGATGCTGAATATCCCCAACTGCACGGAGGAAATAATGCAAACCATCACTAAAATCCCACTCACATTAGGCAGCCACTCATGAAGAAAAAGAAAAGGTTTTAAAATGCCGCAGGAGCCCCAAGTCATTAGTTTTGTCAGGAATTTTGCTTTCTCAGATCACAGGGAAAAAAGCCTTCAGCTCTGTGGATTCAGAAGACGCCTGAGAGAAGGGCGAGCTACGTGCTTAGCTGTAAGTCATGGAAGCTGATTATTGTCAATTTAGCATTTTATATAAAAAACTTTATAGATCCCTATCTCTGCCAGAAACAAACACTGCAAGTTCCATCACCTCACTGCTTCCACCTAGAAAGGAAAAAAGTATGACCAAATGCTGGATTTTCTCTTTCTCTCTTTATTTGCATGATTTTTCTATACTATTTACAAGCATGAGTTCCTACAACTGGTAGAAAGTGGAAATTACTAAATCACACATGTGCCAAAAAAAGATTTCTACTGCTTGTAAAGAAGGTCACAAAAATGACTACAGTTTTCTTCTCAGAGTAGTAAACTAGGAGTACTCCACTGCAGAACTTGAGCAACATGGAAAAAGATGTTTGATCCAAGGCAACTGTAAGGGAATAAAAATACATCTATCCTAAGCAGCATCTGTCAGCAGAAATGATGCTGGAAACTCTTGTGAGAAGACTAAAAGCACATAATAAGAAACAACGGTCAAAACCATGACATTGTGTGCGATCAGTATGAAAATCCATCAGGCTGATACAAGTCTCCACGTAATCCACACGCTATCACAATGTATCTACGTTTTTTATTAAGCTAGGATGATCATGGTCACATTTTGTGCTGCTGAAAATCCAGCTAATAAAGTGAATTGTTAGAAGCTGTTTGAGTGCTCACTGAGAAACTATTTATAAACTACTTTCACCTTCCAATTCTGGATTTTACCATTATAACAAAGCACTGAAAAGCCCAAAACAGGGTTTAAAACTGTTCTGTTCAATTCTGTCACATTCAAGAAAGGACCAGTTTTGAGCAGCACAATTAAACCACCCAAACATCTCAGTGCCCCACACTTTCAGAGTGATCAGACTTAAATCACAACTTCTCTCAGTTTCCTTTCATGCTCTTCAGTCCTCACCTCCTACCACAGGCCTGGAACTAGCTGCTCTCAGCTTTCAAATTTGTAAAATAAAATGGAAATCTCATGGGAAATCCCAATGGGAAGCCCCTTTCTTTCCCCCTCCAAGCTGCTGTTCCTGTACCAGACACCCAAGCCCTGCACATGTCCTCTACCAAAACGCTGCACTTTATACCCAACTTAGCAGCAGCAATTGCTGTCTGATGCCGTAAGTGCAGCACCTCACCCGGGTGTCCTGACTGCAGAGCTCATCACCTCTGGCCTTGCCATGGCCACCCTAAATTCCCCATCAGCCCAAGACAGAGCCCTTCTGACTGTTCTACGTGCTAACACATGCAAGCAGAATAAAACAAGCCCTTAAATCCCTGCAAAATCAGGGCCTGCCATCAGTTTCAATAATCCCTGCTCATTTTCAAGTCACTAATTATGCTTATGCTTGTATCACAAGGTTTTCATTATTGTTTCTTCCTAAAGACTACAATTTTGATGAAAAGCAGAAGTTTGAGCTGGAAGGACCCACGGTAAAGGAACAGTTATTTCCTGTGACTCCAGTGGGTCATTAGGTCTGGGCCACAGAGGTGGAATTTAATTTCTAGTCTAGAGATTCCAAGGCTTCAGTACCAGATAGAGCTAAAGGGATCACAGGAAAGCTGAACAGAAAAGCAGCTTTCCTAGCTGCACAATAATAACCAGGCTTTGAATTCACATTGAGTACTGTTTCAAAGTGAGTTTCAAATATTCTTTCTTCCCTTTTCTTGCTGTCATCATAGTAGAAGGTGATTTTTTAAGATTGGATGGGTACTGTTGAGCAAAGCAAATGAAGAAATGACACAGAAAATACCCTGTCTCCCATAAAACACTCCTTGTGTGGTATCACAGTAATAGTTCAAATCCTTTCTCCTATTCACCACTCAGACTGCCACGTTGTTATTTATGCTGTTTTACCTTCATCTATAGCAGGTTTAAGTTAATACTCTTCTTTGTCAATATCTATGGAGCGAAGGAATTTTCCCTTGCAAAAAATAATGTTTACAACACCAGCACAATGCCCCTTCTAAGCACAGACCTGCTGCAAAGAGAAACAATATGCAGTGAGGGATGTGGGGGGAGTGGCGGTGGAAAGAAATGGAAAGTCAGACGGACCTGCTCCAAGGGCTTTTTCAGTAGGAGGATAACATATCCTACTGCTGAAGCAGCCTGCAAGGCTGGCTCAGCATGTTTTTCCTCTTGCAGCCAGGGAAGGACATTGATTGAGCTCCGTGAGGCATCATGGGAGCGGCATGTGTCAGGCTGTGACAAACTTGTAAGGAAATGTGCAGTAAAGGCACTCGTAGCCTGTCGGGATAAATCAAAGAGCACAGGAACCATCCCAGCTGTTTATGCCACTGCAGAGTAAGTTTAATACTAAGGTATTTTGTCTGCAGCCACACAAGGGATGCAGCCGCCTGCCTGGTGTAATGAGTGTCAAGCCAGGGGGATCTTTGTTCTCTGGTCCCGTTTGCTACCACAGGTGGTAACACTCACCTGCATCCCAAGGGGTGGATGGAGGTATGGAAATGTTTGCAAATCTTTGTGTCTAGGGAGACATCCTGCAAACAGCAGAAGGATCACCAGTGTCCCAGGAGATCCAGAAACAGTTCCCTATGGTGTCACAAACCATACATCTCTCTGCAAGTTGCTATTTTAGCTCCTCATACTTAAAGTGAACAAATATGCTTCTCTTTGCCTATACATCCAACCTTTTTAGATTGTGACAAGCCTCTCCCTTGTGAACCTACCATCTACCCATGTTGTGTCTAGGTTCATAAGACATCTAAGGGTTTCTTATACTGTTTGTAAGGCCTGGAGGACAGAAAAGACAGAACCAACCCAGATTCTCTAGGGAAACCAGAAAGGCACCAGAAAAGAAGCCAGTTCAACTGATTTTACCCTAAGGGACAAAAGGAGGTTTAGTAGGTCTTTTATAAAATGTCACAGAGAAAAGCATTATTGTCCTACAGGGAAAAATGGGCCCATTAACAAATGAGGTGAGAGCTGAGTGAGATGTAAGAGGTCTGAAACAGCTACATTCCTCAACGCCTTTAAACTGTCTGTCTTCACACACTTCATTTATTTTGGATTGCAGCATTGCCCATGCCAAATTGGGAGTAAAGGGGACTATAAAAATACCTGTGGATAAACACGAGTGGTTTTAATATTAATAGGCAAAACCTAATTGATTTGAGCAACACGATTTGGGTTTTATAAAACAGCCAAATTAGGACCCTCCCAAACACGTGCCCATATGGGTTTCTCATTTTCTTCAGAGCACTGCTGGGCATACCTTAGCAACTCAACCTGAGTGGAAACAGAGCTCAGGGGAGCTACTCTTGTATTTATGAGTTGGGTAAATGCCCACTGAATGGGGGCCAAAGCAATCACAGCATTTAATTAATTTTGACAAGTTGCAGGTAAGTGAACTGAAGAAAAGAGGAAAAAAGTGGCGCCTTTATAAGGTGCAACAAGATAGCTTCTTCCACAGCCTGCAGACACCAAGAATAGATAAAAATATTCCATAATACTGTCTTGGATTGTATGGGGAGAATTAACTCATATTCCATTTCTATACACTGACCATAAAAGCTAATGCATAAGAAAGCCATATATATAATATGTATGTGATGTCCATAATCTAATGCCATAACCTGTTCAAGGAAAAACATACTAACAATAGAAACTGCAAAGAGAGCAAGGAGGAGCGACGAAGATCCAAATGGAGGGATAAGGCTGCACCAAAAGGGATCTCCGGCTGGGTTCCTGCTTGGCTGGGATGAGTGTGGAAATGAGATGAAGAGCAGGAGCACATGACGGCAGAGCTGGGCATGGACTCCGTCACGGCTAGGCTAACTGCGTTTATTGGCAGACCACAGGCAAAGGGCTAGGGTGACAGAAACATGATTGCGTTAACAGCTAATTATGTGTGTTAAAAGTACCAAAAGGTCAAGGGGGAGGGGGAAGGGGGGGGTGTTGTGGGGGGGTGATGATTGGAGCTTCTGCTGACATCTGCTAGCATTTTAGGGAAGTCCAGTTTCTCCGGAGGTCTTGTTGACTCCTATTTGCTTGCTATTAATTGGAGGAAGAGGTAACAAGAACTGACTAATCCCTGAGCCATACACCCTGCAGACTCATTGCAGTGCCAGTCATTATAGCTTGCTAATCACTCAGACAAAACTAAGTTTTACAGGGATTTCAGTAACTGGTCGGCACCCTTCCTTGGCTCATTGTATTTGCATTGTATTTAGTTGCCCTTCCATATACAGTAAGCTAATAAAAACTCTAGTGGTGACATACCTCAGCTGACACAGCAGTGAAAGCATCACAGTGTCTGCTCTAATTCTTGGAGAGCTTGCACTGAAGGTCCCAGACATGCTAATGTCATTGCTCATGTCTTCAATGTTTCTGTGACCTCTGCAAACTAAATTAATAGAGGTCTGTTAGCATCTGCTGTATGCACACCTCTCTGCTTCTCTGGGCAAACATGCATTAGTGCTATTGTTTATTTCCATAAAAGGCTTAAAGGATCAGAATTTAATTGCATCATTAAGTTCAAGGTATGAGACAAGGTGTTTGCATTAGAGCAATTTGTCACAAAACTTGGAGGGAAAGAGCAGCAGTCAGATGAGCCATCGCACACCTCATTTAAATGCGATTCAATTTAGGCAGCCCATTTGGCACAAAAATTAGAAAGATGACTTAACAAAAAGCATGGAAAAATACATCTGAACCCAGGTGTCAGATATATTTGTGTGCGATGTTCATGGAGGAGCTGTCCAAGAAAGCCTGCAGCCGTTCATTGCTAGGTTGCAATTAAGGGGCCAGCCAATTTTCAAAGCCCCTTCTTCACCTTTTTTTCCCCTCCTCCCCCTTGTTTTCCCCTTTTCTGGCCATATTTTAAATGTAACACAGAATGAAAAATAAGGATAGACCAACGTGCTCTCCCCCACACTGCAGTACAAGGCTTTGAAGAGCAGAGCTGGGCCAGGACGAGTGGATTTCTATGCAAACAACACACAGAATGCCTTCATTTGTTGCTTTGCATAGATAAAAAAATCAAACTAAGTTAACTGTATAGTTTTAAAGTCACCATTCAGCCTTTCAGTTGAGACAGATGACTTTTACTTACAGTGCTTCCTCTGGCATTCAGGGGAGGATTTGGCAATCCTCTCTGGGTCTGGTTCTCAGCAATTCTCTGACATGGGGGCAGTTAGTGTCTTCATCGCACATAATAGCGCTGTAGAAGCCAGGAAAAATGGCTCTTTTCTAGCCAGTTTACCCCTTTTCCGTCTGACAGAAGTGACTTTCCTTTTCCAGAAGTCAATGCACACTGAGCATTGACTTTGCACTTGTCTCTGCCAGCATGTATGGAAGGAATGCACATTAGCAGACAAATGCTGAGAGCCTACTAATGTTTGCAAAGAATACCAAATCCTGCATTACTGCCCTGTTCAGGGGATAAGAGAGCCCCAGTCTGAGCAGGACAAAGAAGCGGCAGCCTTCCCACTATGTGACCTGGGCTGCATCATCTGATTCAGGTAAATGGGAAGTTACAGCTCTTCTTCATCACTCAGTAAACCGGAAAATTAAACTAGATTCTGACACAATTTCAAGTCATTGTGACCTCACTTCTCTAAGAGGGTGATTCTTGATTTACACAGGAGCAAGTTAGAACCAAATATCAAATCTAATGAACCTGATTATGTTTGTATTTACTCCAGCATGATCTAATGATGATACGCTTTACCACTCACAATTAAGTGTCAAATTACTCACTATTATGCAGTGAGTAGTTGTGGTGGCTTCTTTCCCTGGCATAAATCCATTATATACTGACACTGATAAGCACTGATCAGGTTTAGAATGCAGTACTGTTGGATAAATAAGTATCAGTGTGATCATCACACTTGTCAGACTGAAGGCACTTCAGCATCCAGCATTTACCTCTGAGATGCCTTTTGTGCTGCAGCTTCTTGAGAGCCTTGCCAGCTCCATGCAGGTCCTTTGCTCCTGCAGAGACCACCGACCTCACTGCAGCTTGTCTGCACTTTGTTCTGACCCCCACTTTGGGGTCCTCCTCAGAACCTCACTCCATTTACATCTTTGGCAAGAAGGGAATCAAGACAGAGACCAAAACAGGGCTAAACCTAACAGAAGGAATCATCTTTGCAACAAGAAGTGTAGAATCCTGGCGTAATTGGAATGTGCTGCATTTGGAGACATCTTGTGCATAATATATTCCTCTCTTCTTGGAACACAATCCTGCTCTCAGTTGCTCTTCTACCTCCTCCAAAGGCCAGGCTTTAATGCTGCAGGCAGTGAGGGCACCAGGAGATAGATGCAAGCTACACTTGAGACAAGTTACACTCTTCTGAGACAATTACATCTACAGAAGTTTAGCATAAAGCTCAGGAGAGCAGAAAGCAGAGCACTGTCAGTCACGAGCTTTTAATTCTCAAACATCCTCCTGAAAAAAAGATAAGATAAAGCCAAAACAGATTAACCAACTTCAAAGGAAGCAGGTAGACATTTACAGCATGCTAAAATAAAAAGCAGCTGCTGAGAGCACTAATGAATAAAACAGGTAGGGCTTCCTTACTGACTTGCTCCTTGCTCCTTCTAGGTTTTTGAAAGTCTCTTGTGTTTAGTCCCATCCCACAACCAGATTAAAGAATCCAGGTAAAGCAGCAACGTCTGCTGCAGAAATGTTTAAGAGGCCGACACAGGCACGGTAGTGGAAGCTCTTTGGAATAGTCTTCTCTAATTAGTTACCCAAGGAAGAAATGTATTGAATGGTGCTTACAAAGAATACACAAAGCACTTGTAGTAACCATCCACTTTCTAAGTAAAATTAAGCAATTTGCTAATTAAGACTCATGACAATTCATCATTACAGTAACTGTGCACTTCAGATGATTTATCGCCCCATAACTGGCTCCCACCATGCAGGGCTGTGTATAACGGCTGCCTCCATTGTGCAGAGGGGGCGTGGTTTCTTCCCTGCTCTGAGTGGTCCTGCTCATGAGTCACCTTGGCCTGGCTCTGGGTGGCTGCTGCTTGCCAAAGGGAAAAGGGGCCTTTTGACCTGCCAGTACCTGGGTCCCCACTCACTGGGACTCCCCATCACCGTGCACACCACTCACTGAGCTTCCAACATGCTGGACACCATGAGTGGATGTTCAGCCTTGAGGAGGAGGCTGTGAGCATGGAGCCCTCCCAAGGCACAGCCATGCCTCTTCTCCCTTGGGCAGCATCCAGAAGATCCTTACGTCCCTTATATCAAAGCAACCCTGAGAGCTTGAATCACACACAGAATGTGACTCCTTACTCCTCTGATAATCTCTCAGCTTTCTAAACATTGAGCCTTCTTCACTTCAAGAAGGGTAAACAATCTGACACCCTTTTAACAGAAGAGGCACCAACTGCATCACTTGCCCCACATCACATTGCTTTGCACTGGTGCCCATGCTATTTGCAGGATGCCCCTATCAGAGGCAGGAAGCAACACCAATATTAAGAGGTTTGTATTTTATGTTCATCTCTGATGTAGCCTCTCCCACTTAATCACCACAGTTTGACCTCTCCATCTCAGGTTCACAAAATGCAGACAAATAAATCCCCAGGAGCTGCAAGATTAACACAGCCCATCTCCAGAGGGTTCTGCAGTGCAACAAAGGATTAATTAGCTGAGGAAACTCAGCACTACAGCTGCAGGACCACACCAGCAAAACACCATGACTACTACACAGCACTCCAGCTTCCCAACTTCAGCACAGCAAGTGTTCACAACACTGAGGGAGCACCAATTTCCTGTCCCCATGAGATATCATTGTAAGGACAAGACAAATTCAGCGCAATCCCTATATTGAATACAACGACTCCTGCAGGCAATGCAGGCCCACACTGTCATGAAGAGGCCTGTGAGGGCTGCGCTTGCCACTACTGGTAGGAGCCAAGCCCTCTCAGCCCTCGGTACCCTGTCCCATTGTGCTGGCAAAACCAGCCAAGGCCATGGAGGGGTCTGCAACCATCCCAATCACCTGCCAGCTGAAATGGAACATTTTAGCTTGAACCATCCTCAAGTGGTCCCCTCTGGCTCCATCAGCCTCCATAATTCAAGGTGCAACCTCTCTGAGAGTCCTCTCCTTGCTTTACTTCTTGTCTCCAGGGTTTTTGGGGAAGGGCTGTGTGACGTAAATCTACCTGCCTGAGGCTGGAGTTTTCTGGGGCTGGGTATTTGGCACCTGTAAAGCACTGGGACAAGGTGAGTTCTAGAAATACCAAGAAACCAGTCCAGCAGGCTGTGTTGTGGAGGGAAGGATGCTCATTAGCTACATACACTCTGCAACACAGATAAAGGCTACTAACCTAAACCTTTGCACCTCTAGGGTAGCCAGAAGAGCCTGGCAGCACCTCCCAAAGACCTGCCGTGTGCCTGGCTTTGACATCTTCTTCCAAAGGGTTTTTTCAGCTCAGCTAGCTATTTGCAAGCAGATCTCACAGCAGAAAGCAAAGTCCTGTCTAGCAGAGCAACAGGATACATTGGTCATAGCAGTCAGCGCATCTACCAGCCCAGAAAGGGATGTGTCCCGTCCATCCATAACACGCAGCAAAAGGACAGGAGAGCAGGAACAGGGCCGACACTAACCACTGGCATCAAGTCAAGCAGTGTCCAAGCCACACAGCACTGGCAGGTGACATTCCTGCAGCATCGATCAGTGGCACACAACACAAACTCCCTCCCGGGAGCATGCTCCCAACCACCCAGACCCTCTGCACAAGTCTTTTGAAGAGGGAATGGCCTTAAATCATCGCTCACAGGGGCAGAAACAGAGACACCAGTGGGGAAAATACCTGCAAGGGGAGAACAGCAGCAAACAGGACTAATAGCTTCCTCCCCCTAAGCAGCATTTGCAGTACTGGCCTGTCTGGGAACAGACCATTCCATTGCAATGGTGAGAGTCTGAGGTTTGTAATTTTGGACTGGGGCTCTCCTCAAAGGACCAGATGTGCCTTATTGCAGTCGATGAGGCAGGTGGGAGAAATTAAGGGCTCATTACATTTGCTCGCTAAAAAGCACCAGCCAGAAGTGAAGCATTATCCTTGCAAGGTCTAAGCCAGGGCTCCAACCCTACAGTTACGTTCAGCCTCTGAGAGTGAAGCAAGCTCAGGAGTAAGTTACGTTTGCAGGCTCCTCGGAAGCACACAGGAGTACCCGTGTTTCTCCAGCCCTTCCGCAGCATGGAGCAAACCCTTGCAGACTGCACTGCAAAGGCAGGGAACGGCTCGAAGCCTAAAAGCCACAGCTGCGCGGGGCTTCGCTCCCTGAGGAGCCGCACCTGACCCCGGTTCCGCTCCTCGGGCTTAAAGGCAGAACCGAAGCGGTGCTAGGGGTCCCCGGCGGCTGGCTGTGGCCATGGAGGGCGCGTCGCCGCTGGAGAGATACCTGGAGCGCTGCGAAGAGCAGGTAGGAGAGAGAAAAAGGCAAACTGCGTTGGCCGGGAATCGAACCCGGGTCAACTGCTTGGAAGGCAGCTATGCTCACCACTATACCACCAACGCCGCGCCGAGCGCTACTTTGATCCCGCCTCTGAAGTGCGGTGCCTCCGACGAGCCCAGACAGAACCACGGGGCTCCTCCCTCCGTGGTCTGGGAGCTATCCTATATAGCCTTGTGTGGGGAGTAGCAACCCACAACGCCGCAGAGAGCATGAGGAGTGCTGGAGGGGCTGTCTGCCGGGGAGGTCGTTCTTGATGTGCTCAAGGAGGAGCTCCGCTGCGCTAGAACGGAGCGCTGTTGCAGGACCGGCGGGCGCGCTGGGGTGCGTTGGCACTGAGGGGGCAGGACGCTCGCATCTTTTCATCTTGTTTCATAAACGTTTCAAAAATTTCTGGGTTTTGGTGTTTGGATTAATTGGTCTCGGGAGGTTGCAGAGACCATAGGGTGAGGGTCTAGGAGAGGGCTGGACCCACATCTGAGCATCTTCTTCACACAGGCAATGCTATTTCCATACCTGTCTCTTGTTACAAGCCACTTACCAGCTCAGAAAATGGGTTTAGTGCAGGCTGTTTAAATCCAGAATGGCAGCCAGTACAGCTCCCTGATTATGGCCCTACAAAGTACATAATGAGGTGCGGTATAACCAGGGTTTTACAAATACTCCTGAGCTTTCTGTATTTTGGGCCTGCTGGGATGTTCGATGAAAGCAGATGTGTGAGATACCACTGCAGAAAGGAAAAAAAGGCCAAGTCTGTCGCTTAAAGGATTTGATTTGTGTATGTGGGTTGCAGGGATTCCTGCAGTGGAAGTGAAAATGGCTGTTTCCCCTCAAGCTGCCCCAAATGTAGTGATCTCAGACAGGATCTATGTGTGAAATCTCCTTTCTGGTGCTGCTGGGAGATGTCCAAAGCTATGCAGTTGATCAGGCCTTCAGTAGAGTTAATTAACCTAGAGTCTATAGCAATAACCCTTGGCAGCCAGCCCAATACAAACATGGTCTTGTGCCCCCTTTCACATCCTCTGAGCATCTGTCTAACAAGAAGGCAATCTTCCCTAGCACTTAACCCTATAAATGCTTTTCCCCACCCCAATTATATGGAAACCTGATGAGAAATTAAGATTTCTGTTTTGGCCTAGTTTATGCAGTTTGTTACTTTTTTCCTTTACTTGTTTTACAGCTGTTTAATAATTCCAGCCTCGTATACCCCTCATTTTTCTATCGTTTTCTTTAAGCTGTGACACAAATTGAGGGTTGTTTGGTTTTTGACTGTTATCACATTCTTTGATGCCCCTTAATATGATATGTGCATGTTCCTACAGGCTCAGTATATTGTTATTAGTAGCTGTTAATACATTTGTATCTGGCCTTTTAATTCTCAGGTAGTGCTCTTGGGTCACATTTTCCAAAGAGCCAATGGGTTCTGGAGTACTTTGTCTTACACAATAGCACTCTACCCCAACTGATCACATATGGGGCTCTGCATCTAAAAATCAGTTTTAGAAACAGTTTTAACTGTAGGTGTTGGTGGTCCTTTCAGAGCTTGTCCTGATCACATCTGTATTCAAACTAGCAAGGGCTCTCTGGGAGATTTGTCACTTAAGGTTTTTCAAGTGTCATAGGCAAATACAGTGTGAAGTAGGAGTAGAGATCTCCCCTTGTGCATGGTTGCATTAAGTGAGGCGATTAGCACAGGACGTAGAGCAGCACTAGCTCAGGGCTGGAAAACATTAAGCACTGATCTGGAAACTGTTCCCACTGGAGCTCAGGCGGTTACTGCCAACTCAGGGCCTCAGTCTTATGTACTGTTCCCTGTTCTGATTTGTGCTTGGACTTTTTGAGTCCTTTTGGATCTCAAGCCAAAAATGCCTGAACAAACACAATACCTCTTGTATGGATCACCTAGTCCAAGTTCTCACCTTCTGGGGGTATTGGCAGAAACCACCTTCTTGGAAGATCTATTTACTAACTAGAGGCTTATGTGCTGATGGAGAAGGGAATAAATCCTTTTCTAAACTCTTGCCTTTTCAATATTATGATGCCTTTTAAATTTCTTTTTTAATAATTAGTATGCAAGAACTTTGTGGGCATGTTGCATGGTATCTGTGAAAGGACACTGGCTTTGCTGACTGTCTCACTTGAATTAGTCTCGTGACCTCCAGCAGCTGGATATAACCGTTTGTGATTCTGTGAGCTGCTGCCCTCTGTTGCACAAATCCAAAACAACGTTGACACTCTCCTCTGGTAGCAAGGAGAGGAGACAGTAAATTACTGAATGGGAGTTAATGCCAGCCAGAAAATGCCAGCTGTCTTCCTTGGAAAAAGTAATCAGCAATTGCGTTGGCTATGTGAATAACTGAGGCATGGCAATGGTTGTGAAGGGCAAAGTGCCAACACTGTACCTCCAGTCACAGCTGAAGGTATTTGGTATTTCATAATTTGTGGTATTATAGGATGGTTCTAGACTGCCTTTAAAATGTGGTGGGAAAATGTGTATCTGCTATAGAAGTTACCTGGCTTTTTGTATGCTGATAGACAAGCAAAAGACACAATTTCAAATCTTAAAGATTCTTTAATATGTATCAGGGTTAAAAATGAATGAAACTTCCTCATGGAACAGAAGATCAATCTTAATTTAGTCTTCCAGCTAAAGTAAATCTTTTAATACAAGAGCCTTAATGACACTTTTTCTTAATTCAAGGATAACCTGTCAGCTAGTCCTCAGCTGTTTACTTCCATGAGTCCTTATGATGTAGACCTTCCAATTCAAGCCACTGAAGATGTGTTTGGTTCTCAATTGAATCAGCCCAAAGATCTTTCTACAGACTTCTCTGTGGATCTCAGCTTTCTTCCAGACATTACCCAAGATGACAAAGAACAAAATCTATCTGAAGATGGTTATGAAAAGCAAAAAGTACTTGATGGGTCAATATCAAGAAATGAGGGCAGTGGCATCTTTGTGGGCGAAAGCAGCTTGTCATACCCAGGTGCAACTCGGTCATCTCCTGAAGCATCTGGCACATGTCTTCCTGTGATACCAATGACTCCTATGACCCCAGTGACACCTGCATCAGAAAGCTCTGGCATAGTTCCTCAGTTACAGTAAGTTTATGTATTATACATATAGCATATATAAGTCATAGCTTTGCTAAAACTGCAAGGTACTGCTCTGACTTCTGAGATCATAGCAAGCAGAGTTTGGGCTTAAATGAGCCCACCAAATAAAAACTATAGAGGGGCAGTTACTCCTTTTTGAGGAGACATGGAGCAAATGAACTGACAATATCAGAAGGCAACTGGATACTGTGCTGATCAGTGCAACACAAAAATGGAAGTGGCATGGAACAGTACACAGCTTAGCAAAATGGGAGAGTGGACTTGATAAACATGATGGGTGAGTGAGCATCTGAAATGCCTCTAGCTTGTTGAGGGGAAAAAGTCTCTTCTGGGAGACAGGCGCTGAAGTCTCAGAGGGAGAACTGTTTAGTAGAAATTATATATAGCATGTACTGCTAGATATTTCAGTCTGCAGGATGAAAAGACAAAAATACTTGAAAAGGAGGATTTATTCCAGCAAGGAGAATGTTAAGGATGACAGCAGACTCTAGGGATTTAAAGATGTCAGCCTGCTTTTCTGAGAGCAGAAAACAGTCTGAAGTGAGCATGGGAAAGGGGCATGAAAAGAAGTGTGAGGAATTCTGGCCTCATTTAAAGGTCCTGTCCAGGCTAGAGCAACTATGGAGTAGTTTATACCTGTAGAGAATAATATACTTTTAACTAACTTAATAGCTGTAGTAAGTCTGTAACTACTCAGTAATGGTTCAATTCAAAGCTATAGAGGGCTTCTAGTGCTGTAGTTATTGGAAGACACATGAGCTTAATATTCAGGGACTAATAATTTCATACCCTGTTACATCTCAGAAACTGTAATTCTGGTATTGAATTACTTAAGTTTTGCCAAAAGTAGCTTAATGCTAGAGGAGGGAATAGGTAGGCAGAAAATTAGTTCATGGTAATTATTAATTGGAGTGTGTTGGGGGTTGGCTCTGCAGTGGCTTGCTTTTACAATAAATAAATTCCCTTCTCATTCCTCAGGAATATAGTGTCGACTGTAAATTTGGCTTGTAAACTAGATCTGAAGAACATAGCTCTGCATGCCAGAAATGCAGAATATAACCCAAAGGTAAATATTAAGGACTCACCTTCCTCAGTGCTGATGGATTCTAATATGCAAATTCATTATGAGCTGTGTAATCTAACAGCACCATCTTGACCCACAGGGGAAAATCATAAGAATCTACAACTTGGGCCTCTTAAAATAAAAGAAATACAGGGGACCACAATGATATGTGTTTTTAATTTGAAGAAATCCCCAGCAATGAGATGTTACTAAGCTATTTTAAGAAAGGAGGTGAACTCTCCCATATGTGGCCAGCTACCTCCAGCTGAAATGGCTCAAGCAGCCCTCAGTGGGAGAGACAAAGGATCTGCTGTGAAACTCCTGGCTGAAGAAAAGAGAATTATTGGAGTCAAACTGATATTACATGATACTTATAGAAAGTGGCCTAGACTGTAGCATTTCACTGGGAATAATGGGCTTTCTAAAAGTGACTCTAGACTGCTGAACAAGATATAAGGGACAAAGCAGTAGTCCTGTGACTAGTTTTAAGCCCCCTGGTCCTGGGGGGGAGTGTGTGTGTGGAAATAACTTCACAGTGGTAAACAAAGACTCACAAAGCAAATGCATGCTGTGTTGAGCTTTGAAAGTGACCATTCTTGGAAGAATGAACAGAAAATACAGTACCAATTAAAGCCCTTAGCTGGATGGTGAGGTCTTTCTTTGAATTTGTAGAGGTTTGCTGCTGTGATCATGAGAATCAGGGAGCCACGAACAACAGCCCTCATCTTCAGCTCAGGAAAAATGGTCTGCACAGGAGCAAAAAGGTATTTTTTGTTTTGTGTTTTTCCTTCCTTCTAAAGGTCTTGGTCTTGCAGCTCTGCCTGTTTCTGATGAGCAATGTCAGAAAGCCTTGTTTAAATTATCTAGCAAAGGGCTATCATAATTGCAAGAAAACAATGAAGCACTGGTATTGAAAAATGTCTCGCTTTCTTCATGATGCAGCTTAGTAATTACTGAACTATGTACTTCTGTCCTTGCATATAGATTGAGCTCAGCAGACATCAGCAGAAAAGCTGTCAAAAGATCTGTTAAAAGCCTAGGAACTGATAAGGGGCTATTTGCGTTTCTCACCAACTTTAAAGTGAGTCAGGACATAACTTTTCTGTCACGTCTCTCCTCAGTGTCTGTGTTCACTGGTCAACACATCTGCCCCTACAGAAAATGGGACTGGAAGAAAGCACATCTTATTTCTGTGCTCGGAAGCTGTTCCCAAGTTCAGCAGCTGCCTTATTTTTTATATCCCTAAACTGTTAGTGAGACAATACATTAACTTACAGCTTAGGAGGACTCTTCTCCAAACCCTGCCACCCCCCCCAGTAGCTAGATGATTCTACTGGTGTCTGCTGTCTACCTCTTGGATCACCTCTGACAAGCTTGTGTAAAGAAGTGAGAAAGGAAACTCCTGGATGATGCAGCATGCTGCAGTGTATTCACACAGACCACAGGAAAGTGACTGACAAAGTGCCTTACTTCTTCTAGCTCACCAAAGTGGTTCAGGGGATAGAGGCTTGCTGTTCTGAGCAGTAGCATATTTTCTTCTAGAGTTTAGACTAGCGCAATGGTGGCTCTAAACTGACTTCCATCTTGATAGCAGAAGAAAGAACTAATCAAAGCTGCTTCCCCTCTCTGCCCTTTCCTTAGTGAAGAGCAGTCACGTCTTGCAGCCAGGAAGTATGCGCGAGTGGTACAGAAGCTTGGGTTTCCTGCCAAGTTCCTGGACTTCAAGATACAGAATATGGTTGGGAGCTGTGATGTGAGGTTTCCCATCCGGCTGGAAGGCTTGGTTCTCACACACCAGCAGTTCAGCAGGTATATGGATTCAGAGTTACAACTTGGAGCAGTGTCTTTTGTAAGCTGCCAAACAGATGCAAATTCTGAGGCTTACGAACCTGGCAAAAAAGAGTAATAATTAACCAGATACTGAGTATCAAGCATGCCTTTTACTCATTAAAAGATAATGCTCACTGGTTCATCAAGCATGAAATGGCTGTAGATGCCATGTGTGATGATAAAGATAGTAAAGTTTTCTGCAATAATTTCTGTTCCAAGTGGGGCACAAGCCACAATGACCCTCTGCTTAATTGTCAGGATGACATACAGCAGCTAGCAGTAAAGCTTCCAGTGCTTGAAACCATGACTGACACAATTGAATAGTGAAGTGTTCTTCTAAATTGCCCTCTTGTGTGGTGTTCACTGCTTTCTCTTTGCAGGGACACCACAAACACCAGCTTTAGGAACCTTGCAACTGAGAGCATACTACACTAGTGTTTGAATTGCTTCTGGGGGAAATTGGATGTGTGTTAGATCTGGTTAAGATGAAGGGCTGAAGAACTGCAAGAAGGTCCTGGGTTGTTTGCTCAGTTGGTTAATGAAGATATTCTTTTTTGTAAAAGCTTTCTTTGATCATGAATATTGTTGATACTATGTCTGTTGCTGTGTACCAGCAATGTCTGCCAGCGACTTTCATTAACCTGAGCAGTGATCACAATTCTACTAGTCTCCTGTTATTGCCAAGTGCAATATCAAACCTTAGTGGGTATTTTTCCTCACTGCAGACCATGTCAATAGGAAAATAACCAGGCTTGATTAAGCACTTCAGGTCTAATTGCAGCAGCTCTTAAGCTACTTGAACCTGGTCTGTGTCTTTGCTCCATTGTGAGCCTTTAATACAAAGAGGGCCTCTTAGGCATCTGATTTGAAAGGAGTTATCTGCAAGGATAAGGTTTCTAACCTTCAGGTATGAAGCCAGACTGCAGCTGTAGAATACAGAACTGAAAATATCGTGTGTTTCTGGAATATTACTTAGGTTTGTTCTTTCTGGGTGTCTTAGCCATCAATTTAAAGTAAGCTTGTAGCTGAGTGATGGACAAGCTGTGCCTCCAAGATGGGCTTGTTATTGCCATCACTGAGGAAAAGATGAAGATTTTGGCACTGACAAAATAAAAATTGTCTTTTATTATCACTGCACTTAGTACATTGCATTTAATTTGGGGACTAAATATAAAAGATTGACTCGGCTGTCATCTCTTCTTTACTGTGCAAGATCCATCCTGATAAGGACTTTTTTGCAGACTAAGAATTATTTGAGTACTGTTTGAAGACTACAATAATTTTTCAATGCTATGGAAAAATCACTTTCAGATGTGGCTCAGAAGTCTTTAAAAGTAAGCATGAAGAACTCCTATCAGCTCCAACTGGGATGACTGGGTTTTTTTTAAAGATATCTAAACCCTGACCTGCCTTTCTCTGGGTAGTTAGCCAAAACCTAGGTTTAACTATTCTATTGCTAATATAATTAAAGAACACTTCATGTGTATGACAGTGAAACAGTATTTGCATTTTACTTATCTTACCTGCTTGTTTTGAAACAGCTATGAACCCGAACTGTTCCCTGGCCTTATTTATAGGATGGTCAAACCAAGGATAGTGCTGCTTATCTTTGTATCTGGAAAAGTTGTACTGACTGGTAAGTGGTCTCCCTCTGTACATCTGTAATCAAGAACCACCACATCTTCTGAGAGCATTTAAATTGAACATTAGCTAAATGCCTATCTTGTAACAGTAAAGCCACTCATCATTTTAATGCCTACAGCTGCTTATCTGTGTTTTCCACAGATAACAGTATCTGTATTGTTGCACTAGAAGCTCATACTGCTTCATGTACTGTCTCAGATTTCCCCGTCATTAAATCTGAGTATCCTTATTCATAGCATAATGCCATGTGTCAATGTACAGAATCCCAACAGGATGATGACATGCTAGTAATTACTCAGTGGCTTACATATGAATATCATAATAAGCAATTTAAAATTCCTTGGACAGGAAGCAAACTTCTTAAAACACTTCACTTAAACATTTAGAAAGGATTAATAGAGGAAAGGGTGGAGATCTAAGAACTTGTTCCAGACTGTCTGGCCAAAACACTCATGAGGCAAAAGCCTTGCTGAGTAAGCGTACTCAGTAGCTATCTGTACCTCAGATCCTATGTCAAAAAATGTTGGATTCTCAAGTGCGTGTTCCTATCACATCCTTTTTTAAAGCTTGTGAAATACTCTTATTCTGATGTACTGAAAGGTAAATGGTACTTGTTCCCAGAGGACCTAAATGCTTTGAGTTATGTGAAAGACAAGAGAAGTGCCTGCCTTAGCCAGAGATTCTTGCTACCATAAATCACAAATTAACTGAAAATGGGGTGCTCTGTACTAAGCTCAAATGCTTCCCTCTCCAATGTCCCGCCACCTTTTTGTGTCCATTAAAATCACACTGGACAGTTCTATTCCACTGATAACTTGCATTTTTGCAAGCTATTTTTACAGTAATTGTAATACCCTTGAGTGTGCAGGAGGCCCAGAAGCACTAAGGTAAGTCCCTGTCTGTGAACACTGGGCCCAGCTGTTAAGGACAGAACTGAATTTGAGCTGAGAGGTGTTTTTTTCCTAATCAAAAAAACAACTTGAAAGTAACCTTACTTTTGGAAGAGAAGGTTGTAGTAATGCAGGTGAATTAGTCATGTCCAAGTGTGCTCTGAGGGAAGAGTTTGCACAGTCATCCTGAGTGGCATTTAATCCAACTGCTAATTCATTTAAATGTAGTTTTCTTGTAGCTAATGTTTGTTGTACTAGCATGATAGAGTAGTGCCAGTGTAAGGAATATTCCTGCCTACTGCAATACAGTTAGTGTACAAGACTTGGTATTAAAGACTTAAGTGCAGTAACATAGAAAAGGCTACCTTTGAAATCACAGGTGCCTTAACAAAGCTTAAAAATCTTTTCAGAACTGGAGATGAGTTCTCAAAGTATGGCTCAACTTCCAGTATTAAAATAAAAATCCTTGATTTCTTATCTGTTTTCCCACTTATGTATGGACAGGCATAGCTGTCACTGTTAAGCAGATAACACCATGGTGGTTCTCAGTTGCCTTCCCAACACCCCACCCCCCCAAAACAATGTTTTGCACCTGTCAAGAGTAGCTAACTGCTGGTTTGGTTTCACAGATTAAACAAAAGTTTAGTCTTAAAGAAAGCAAGCTAGAAATTCTTCTTTCTGAGGTGGAGGAAGTGTGATGGAAATGCTGCCTCAAACTAATAGTAAGTTACTTTCAATTCCTGTTTCTTCATGGTTTGTAATCTTGTTAGGTTTGAGTTGTATTTGGTTATTCTCAACTCTGTTAATTCTTGGGTTGTTTTTTTTTCCTCTAAATGTCTTTTTAGGAGCAAAAGAGCGTTCTGAAATCTATGAGGCATTTGAGAACATCTACCCCATTCTAAAAGGTTTCAAGAAACCATCATAACATGGCCCACAAAGCAACTAAGAATAATACATGGGTTTGTATTACTATGCATGGAACAGAAGCAAGGGTATTCCTGGACCCACCTGCACTGCTGTGGATTATTAAGCAAACAGTACTGTTCTGAATGCTATAAATGCTGATGCCTTTCTATAGTTTCTGAAATTGTCAGGTTTTTTGCTTTCAGATTAGCTGTCTGTAACCCACTTGTGTTCTGACAGCTTCTGACAAGCTGAAAAGTTTGACAAACAAATGTACTTTGAATATAATGTATATTAAGATGGTGCTTAGAAGTATTTTGTAATAGGAACCATGTGTCTTTTTTTCTGCTGTTGAAGAGCTAAGACAACACTGCACTTCAAACTAGCTTTACCAAAATCCTCAATGTACTGCAACCTAGCTCCTGCAATGTTGTATTTTCATATTTAAACTCAAAATATATTTTATCTACAATATAGCCTAAAAAATCCAGCATGAGTTGATTTCACAGTTTTGAAGACAGAGCTTGTAGAGGACATATACCAAATCCTTCTGATCCTACTGGTTGGATAAACTCTTGTGTGTAATGGTGTTGGTACTCCTTTTACAGAGAAAATGTTCAAGGCCCCTGACTGCTGGAACATACCTAAAAAGCATGTGGGGGGAGGTGTAACTAAACAAATTATCTAACTTCTCATGACAATTAGATTTTTAACAAAATTGGTACCCAGTTGTTGTGGCTGAACTTCCCTCAGATGATGGGAGTTTATTGCTTGAGACAGACAAGAACATGTTCATTAGGGAAGCCTCTAAAATAGTCTTGAGGAAAATACAAAAAGCCTTGGCTGCTCAAGACTTAATTATATGGGATATTTAACCAGACTTCAACCAGTAGCACTACATCAAATTTTGTCATTTTTTCAGGTAAAACAATGGGGTTCTTGTACTTTTTCTCCAAGTGAAATCAAGGCTTCCTTTGCAAAAGGTGTCATGCTCAGGCTAGTGACGTAAGCAGCGACACTGCAAAGACTATCTCTTGACTGTTCTGGTACTTTCCATGATTCCATGGAAGCAAGGTTGTGTTTTCCAGAACAGGGCTTTGGTGCTCCTTAAGTTTGTCTTGCGTCCTCGCCCTGTTTCCTGTTGAAGATGAGATAGCTCTGTCAGGAAACACCACTAGAGGTTGCTGTTAGATGATTTAAGTGTAACCCAGGCCAAAAGCTTGGTCTGTCCTCCGTGGAAATACATGATATGGGCAATGGCTTAATACAGAACAGGGTGTTGCAGTCTTGCTGGGCTTAGTTTTGCTGTCACAAGTTTATTTCTGATTCAGTGAAGACATGATTTCTAGTTCTGTATTTTTTTGTAATATGTTCCAAGTGCTTTTGTAACTGTGTCTCTTCTCCTCTGGAAAAGAAGTTTGGGAAAATTCATGCACTTCCTTATGATAAACTGGTCTTAACAGTTATCAGTTTCTTTGTCGCAGTCAAACTGTGGATTTCCACACTCAAATCTACTCTAAACAGAGGCTTACTTCTGTTTGTTTTCTAACACTGCTGACTTTCCAGAACTATGGGTGTGACTTTTATTTATCCTGTAGCTGTAATAGCTCATGAGGTTGAGTTACAATTATCTTTTGCAAGTGGAAAAAAAAACACCCTGCTTTTATTGGCATGCTGGGAAAAGTTTATCTAAGATGACCCCTCTTCAAGAAATTACATTTAAATTGAGAGCTTGCCACATAATTTCACTAGTAAAGTTAATACTCTTTAAAGTACAGATACAGTCTTAAAGATAAGAAATGAGCTCTGTGCCTTTCCACTGAGTTACTGATTAAGTTAATGTTTGCTTCTGGTAACCCTTAGAAACATCTGTCTTTGTTCCGGTGTTTTCTGGCATTTCAATACACTAGGAATGGGAAGTGTAGGCTGGGATTTTTATTTTACCTGGGGCATATTTTCTTTTGTTGTTTTAGGTTATTTTGGCTTCTGTGGACTCCCTCTTGTCTCTGTTAATTGCCTGGTGTTTCCTGCAAAGAACTTGCAATTTCTATATACTAGTTGATCGTATCTATTTAACTCCCGATTCTGGCTCCAACCTTTAGGCTGGGGTGAGGAAACCTCTTAAGTCTGTCCCTCTCAAGTATGTGTATCAAGAGTTGACGGTGCTATCGCAGAAATTGTTCTCTTACACAGATTAGCGCTGGTGGTATTATGAACATATAGGGACTGGATGGTGTACGTAGCCCCTGCAGCAGGGTTGCTGACTGCCTGTTGTGCAGGCGGTCCTCTTGGCACTGCAGTGAGGGTAACTAGTCAAGGTGTCCCATCCGGGGGCATGCAATGATTGCAGACTTCCGGTGCCTGTTGAGATTCACGCGAGCACCAAGCACCGCAGGAAGCAGAATACAACCACGCTGCTTACTGCAGGCTTTAAGCAGTAAACTTTAAGCTCTCCAAGTTGGTTTTGTTTTTTTTTTACCTCAGATTTGCACAATTCACTCCTAGTCCAGTGGAGCCGGGCTGATCTGCCCGCTACGTACCACAGCTCACCCACCATGTACCCCCGCTCTGGGAACAGGGAAGGGGCAGCCTTGCCGCCTTCAGCAGACGCCGCCGGCAGCCAGGAGCATTGCAGCGTGCGCTGCTGAAGCCGGAACTGTTACACCTTTCCTCTCCCCGCCCGCCCCGGCGCTGGGCTGGGGTCGAAGGGGCCGGGCCGAGCGCTCAACCCAAGACCGGCCCCCTCCGCCTCAGCGCCCGCTTCCCACAATGCCCCTGTTCGCACACAAAGTCCCACGTGACCCTCGGCGCGGGGAGCCCATCATGGCGGCTCCCAGCGGCTGCCGGCCGCAGCCCGGCGGGCAGGGCGGCGGTGCCGGGGCCGGGCCGGCGGCTCTGCGGGGCGCCGAGGAGGACGCGGAGGGGCTGTACGTGGCGGTGGAGCGGTGCCCGCTCTGTAACACCACGCGCCGCCGCCTCACCTGCGCCAAGTGCGTCCAGAGCGGAGACTTCGTCTTCTTCGACGGTCGCGACTCCGAGAGGTACCGGCGGCCCTGACGGGACGGGGACAGCGGCGGAACGGGACGCCCTCTCTCTGCCCCCCTGTCCCGTCGCCGCAGTGTGGGCAAGGAGCGCCCTGCCTTGCCTTGGGCTGCCCTTCCCCCGCTCCCCTCAAGGCTGGAGGTGGAGGGGGGGAAGGCAGTTCATCCCCCTTCCCCGCTGTTCAGCCACTACACCAGGGCGGGGGGCGGTAAATGGGGTCAGGGGAACGGTCCTGCCGCTGTCGGGCCCACCGCCGGTCTGCCTTCTGCGGGGGGCGGGTGGCAAGCAGGCAGAGCAGCACCCACAGCGTTTTGCTTAAAATAGTAATAATAATTAGTAATACAGCGCCCCTGCTTTCACTCAGTCAGGTGCAGCTGCCGGCAGGCGTGCCCGTGTTGATGTAGCCGACAGAAGCTCCAGACAGTTCAGGGCAAAAAGAGAGCCGTGCGGTAGGATATCTGAAATGCATATCTGTTTTCAGCATCATGTGTTAAAACAGTGGTCTCTGTAAACACTGAACGAAAGCAGGAAGGTGCACAAGAAAACGCCACTTTTATTTGTTTTCTTGTCTATGTAAACAGCCCTAATCATGGGCCCTTCTTTAGAATTACAGAAAATCGCACCAATTAATCACGCACCTGCCTGCTCCTTTTTGCAAAGCATTGGTCTTATGGAAGAGTGGCTGAAGGAGCCACATGTCTATAAGTAACTATCCTCATTACATGACTGAGATGCAGATTGCCCCTCCATAGCTGTCACTCACAGCGTGGCCATCCCAGATTTTTAAAAAGTCTGCCCCACACCAGCTCTGGAATAGCTCTGATTTTTGGCTGACGCCATGTTCTTGGTCCTTCGTTAGCAGCTGTTGAGAGTGATTTCTTGAACTATTTTGGGAAGGCAGTAAGCAGCATGCGGTGTGGTATGGTCCTTGCACCAAAGGCTCTTGGTGTCCTTCTACCAAGCACACAAACAGCCACTGGGACGGTGGTGTTTTTCTTCCTTTAACGTCGGTAGGAGTGGGCATAGGGTGTCAGCCAGCATGAATCAGCTTGCAAAATTGAGACCTTAGTCTGCCACTGGATGGGCTTGCTTTTTTCTTTTTTTAAGTGAAAAATTGGGTCATGGAACCACAAACTGTATTTAGTCATTCTAAAATAGATGGAAAAGCTGTGTTTGTGTGAAAAAAATTGGATTTGGAGGTTGGAATATAAACCAAGTATTATATTCCTGCCCATTTTGTAGACTTAAGATTTTGGCTAAATATCAGGCTTAAATATAGAAATTGAGTTGTAGCCTTCATTACAGCAGAAGCACTGTAGTTCTGTATTAACCAAGGCTTAGGAAGTTTCTGTGCGCATCAGAAAAAATATAAAGCAGCAGCCTTAGCCAAAGTACCAGAAGCAACAGCTTGTTAGGGAAAAAACAAACCCATCTCTCTATCTTCCTTGTATCTTCTCACGTGAAACAAGATCAGCTTTTCTGTCTGACAGTTTTCACTGCATCCTCCTAAGATGTTTTGACTGTCCTATTCATCTGTAGCTAGAAAATCTTCTGTGTATTTACAGTGTGATTCTTAACTGCAGCAAGTAAGTCTCTGTCTTTTTTTAATGTGTGTCTTTTTTTCCCCCTCTGCCTGGATGTTGTGGTTCTATCTGTGGGGATCACTGCTGTTCTGTTCTACTGGGAACTCCCTATATGCTCAATTTCCACAGGCTTTGCTCTCCAGCTGCTCAGAACTTTCCCAAGCAGTAGTGCAGTTCACTGAAAACAACAACCTCGTATTAATGAATTAAAGGAACAATCTCAGATAGACGAGTAACACAAAGTGCATAACATAAGCCCATCTGATTGCAGCAGGAAGGTGAAGGAACAAAGCTCTGTAAAGCTTGGGCTTCTTCTTGTTCTTTTGAAGATAGTGGAATTCTTTTTAAAACAATGTTTTGTCTGTGTTCTATGCTTAATACTTCAGATGACAGATACAAAAATGAGAAGGAACCTGTCACTTCAGAGGTCAGTTTTCTGTGTTTCCTCTTTCTAAGCAGTGAGTGGGTGTCTGTGAATCTCTTGCAATGGGAGCACAGAGGGAGACAGTGACTTTTGAAACGGTGGCTGCACACCATGCCAAAGTCATGCAGGGACAGGTGCAGTTAACTGGCTGGATTTCAGAATGTGTTTACTGTCATGCTTATTTATTTGTTTATTTTATGCCTTCTAGTAGTACCTGGGCTAATTTTAGATCAACATTATGGCCGGCCCTGGAGGAGACCGACAGGGTCACGACAAGGGCTTTTGATGCGCCTCAGTTATTAGCGCCGTGTGAGAAATTCAGAATGTGGAAGTGTATGGGGTCACTTGGGCCTCCCATTTGTCTTTTTGATGTGTTACAGGCAGGGGGAAGGATTGTTGCCTCTTGTGGAAAGAAAGCAAGTGTTCTTGTGTCCAGTGGTGGTTTTTAATTTACAATTTTCTTGTGATTTTTCTGTGGAAGATAAGGAATGATTTCATGTTCTAAGAGTAAGATTTATTTCAGATTTCTTCTCATTGGACTGTTTTGTGTGCTGACTTTTATGAAAGCAGCAGTAAGATTGAAGTTCATGTGTCTGGCGAAAATCACACCCTCACGCATCTGTGAGGGAGAGAGATTGAGGAGCTGTTAAAATTAATTGTTGAAGTACAGCTATAATTAAGGATGAGTAGTCCGGAAGTCCCCCATGAAGTAAAAACATCATTGACATTCTTCTTTTCATTAGTAATGCATGGTATATTCAGAAGCTAAGCTGGCATCTTGATGTTGGTTTCAGCTCAGAGACTCTTCTTCCTCCTAGGAGTTTACTCCAGCCTGTCATATGCAGAAATTATCAAGAGTGTGTTTTACAGGCGTACTGTATTGCTTTGTCTCATGAGTCTGCAGATGGCAAAAGCCAAACCCAGTATAATTGTGACGTCTAAGCCAGTCTGACTTCTTTAAGCTGTAACTTATAATCAGGAATAGTGACTTTTTGCAGTGATAGAGTTTTATTGTAGTGAATAGGTACAGTAGTGGGGGTACCTATTGCTGTCCTCAGCTCCTTCAGCATTAATCAATTCCTGTAGATTAGGAAGTCCTTCCTCTGGTTGCTTCTCTCTAACTGTGAACATGTGGGAATAAGCCAGGTAACCTTAGAAAATCTCAGCTTAATATGTAAGACGTGAGGAAAGAGAGACGTTTAATGGATAATTTGAGATGTTGAGTTCTCTCCTCTCAGTTTACATTGTATGGGAGTTCCTATAATAATTCATCTAAAGTTTTGTTTCTCTGCCAAATCAAAAGGCTGTAGATATATAGAGAAAAATCAGTTACATGATGCAGTGCAATTAACGTTAGGGCTATTTAAAGAAATGGAAATGTTTGCTTAGAAGAAACCTGCTGAAGAAGTTTGTAGGAGCTGTTTGACGCAATTGCTGAAGTGCGTGGTGAGCTGCAATTTTTGCAGACTCTCACAAATATTTCTGTCTTCCCTCAGCAGTAAGAACTTAATTTAGTCCCAGATTCTTGACAGATCATTCAACTTTTTGCTGATGTGATGGGCGTGATTTGGGTAATTGCGTTTAGTCCAACTCTGTGCCCATTAATCCAGCTTTAAGAAGAATTGCCAAATTACCCCAGCGCTCTCTCCCTGTGTGACTGCCGAGTGGTGTGTTTCTGCGCCAAGTTATTTTTGGTTGCAGCCAAAGGTCAGGGGTACAGTAGGTGTGCATTGCTCTCTGGTAAACAGGAGTTTAGTACAGTACACTTTTGTAATTTCCATGATGACTGGTGGGTGAGGACACACCGGAAGAAGGAACACGCTCTGGGTTGAGCAGCCAGACTCCAGTTGCACCACATTCCTTTGGCTCATGCGTGGCCTCTGGCTTTTATGCCAAGCCACCTCCATTTGTATTTGGCTTGTTTTGGAAGGAAAACGTATTTTTGCTTGACTATGAGGCAACAGCCGGTAGTTCTGTTGTTTTAATGCTGATGTCATCCAGAAGGGTGATTACATGCTTTCTGAACCCAAAGCTAGTCACCAGGCTTTCAGACTTAAGCACTTTAAGGAAAACAACGAAGCGTTTTCAAGTTTTACCTGAAATGACACCCACAGAATCAAGCAGAGGGGGAGGCCCAATATGCCATCCTACCAAGGCTTCCTGTATAATTCTTTCTGAACAAAGGTTAGGTATCTGTGAAATAAGGACTTGATGGATTGGTAGGTAAAATGTTAGACCTCTGTTAGGGTGAAATTATCAACTCTACATGTTGCAGAGGGAAATCACTTGTTTTTCTGCAGTGATGTAACTCAATACACACTTTTGAGACACGGATTAGGACAGCGCTGCAACATCACAAGGATAAAGGAAAGCTGGGAAGCCATACACCGGCAGAAGACAAAGCACATTTGCTATCTTTTATGTTGTCTAAATCTCTTGGCTGTCTGGCTTGCTCTTTGCTCTTACTGTTAGCTCTGTCACTTCATGCTTCATTGTAATTTCTCAGTGTGCGTCGTTCATATTTTCTTTAAATGTATTTCTCAATACACAGGAACATGGAGGGGAGCAGAACATGGCGGCTGCTGCATATTTAAAGGGTGAAAACACAGGATGATGAATCCTGAAAAAATTCCCTTCTGATCAGTTCTTTGCAGTTCCCATACCTCAGACATCTGGTGAAGCAGAACTCACACAGGCATTTGGGTCATGGGCTTGTGATAGCTACAGGTGTTTAGTAGAAGATAATTGAACTCATTGCTGTTACTAAAACAAAGATTTGGATGTCATGTAAAAGTCTTGAGAGAGTGCTGTCCTATTTGGAATCATTAATGAATAAAGTGCAAGACACTTCCACGTTAGAAGGGAGAAAATGCAGTCCATAGTGTATGAAAACCTGCATCTCCCACTACCGGAGTGCACTCAGCTGATGCCATCATAGCATATGAAGTAACGCAGTTCAGACTCACTATGGTATCTGAAATTGTACTGTTAATTTCTCCAGTGACTAGAAGTTTTTAGGATACTATATGTTTTTCTTATTCCACAAATGACGTTACTAAGCTGTAAGTCTTCTAGAAACAGCAAGTAATTTGCTTACAAGTTTGATAATACAACAAGCTGGTGTTTTTGTCAGCTTGGAGGTTCTGTTGCAATTCCAGTGAGACGCATACTGTAGAATTCTGCAGGAGTTTTATACATTTAGCCATTATTTCTCAAGACTAAGCCAGAAAGTTGCAGTTTAGAGGCTGCCACAAGCTTTGGTCTTTTTTATCTTTTCAGACAACTTACAATGCCATATTGTGAAAATACCAATTAAACCCTTTAATCTCTTCTAGGTTTTTAGACAAGAAAGAAAGGCTGATGCGTCTTAAAACCAAACAGAGAGAATTCCAAAAGCAGTAAGTTGTAGTTATTAAATGAAAATAAGCTATAAAAACTCTCAGAAAAACAAAACAGTTTCTCTAATGTGCTGTTGCTGGAGACAGACCTAGTCCAGATAGTCATAAAACTTTCAATCGTGTTTTTTCCTCTAGTGTTTTGAAGGCCATGGAAGGGAAAGAGATAACTGATCAGCTGGTGAGTTGTTTGAAGTGTCCCATGGTTTTTAAACTCACTGAATTCCTAGATCTCATAGTTTAAAGTTGCAATTTACCTTGAGGGTATTGTGTTGCTTTCCCGAAATGCTTGTTTGTAAGCAAAACTGAAACTGACTCTGCAAACAGAGTGCTCTGAGCTGTTTTCATTTCTTATCAGATATTTGTTCAATAACTTATTCTGATTAACTTTATACTAAGCATTCAGTTTGTTTGTGGCATTCTTCTGTGCACAAAACAGCATATGAAATGTTTGTTCATATGATCAATTAAGAACATCCTGCTACTTTTGCACTAGAGCTGCTGGTTTTGTTGTTAATCATTAGTCAGTGTGTTTGAAGTCTTTTCTGCCCTAGAGTTGCTGAATGTTCTTTTTCAGAGATGGAAAATAATGTCTTGCAAGATGAGGATTGAGCAGCTGAAACAGACCATTTGCAAAGAAAATGATGAAATGACAAGATGTGAGTAATGCCTGTGCCTTTGCAATGTGGGAAACTGTGTGCCTTAGAGTGAAAAATCAATTGATGTGAATTTGAATCTTAAGGTTTTAAAAATGATGCATTTTCAAACCGTCACTTCTTAAATCAACTTGAAGGCAAATCGGTGAGTGGATTTTAGCCTTTTCATGCTTGGGTTTTAATTAGCAAACAGTAGACATTATTCAGCTGGATGGCAATCATTTTGCAACAGCTTTAAAAGTAAATGCTTAGCAGCCTGTGACTTTGGCTTTGTCCCTAGAGATGACTTTATTTAGTGTGGTGTTCCTGATCACTTCCTCTTGATAAAGAGGAGGCGAGCAGCTCTGCAGCTGCTAGGAATTTCATGTACTGATGAATTTTAACCCACACCTGCCTAGAAATCCTAAAATCCTGCTAGAGCTAGAGCCATTGAAATATGGCATAGGCTGGGGACTTGCTCCCTGTCAGCAGCTTCTGTTTTGAAACTCATTAAATTTTTTGCTCATGAGAGGTTTGTAGGACCATTTTTCAGAAGAGAATGTACAACACTCATTACAGCCTACATGCAGAGGAAATATAGGAAGCATATTCAAAAGCATATTGATTGAATCAGGAATGTTTTTATGACTTGAAATTCAAAATAAGCCATAGAGAGTGGAAGTGTGGAAGAAGTGGGGTGTGAAAGTGGAAGAGAGTGGAAGCAGAGGCATATACTTGACAATAGTTATAAAGAAATAGCCACAAGCATGTGATGATAACATCAAAAAGACTGAGATGCAAAATGGTTTCAATTAATGAGGATGGATAGTAACAATAAGAAATGTTAAATAAGGAAACGATGAAGTAGATAAGTCTGTTAGTTAACGGGAAAGGCGGCAAATAACTGCAGAAAAGTCTGAAGCATTCAGCATCTTTTTTGCTTCATCTTCTCACAAAGAAATGTGATCAGCTGCTCAGCCAGATTAGATTTTACATCACAGGAGGACTGCGCACTGAGGAAAGAAAACAGCCATCTAAATACTATTTTATGGCAGCAAGGGCTTACGAGATTTGCCTTAGGGAACTGAAGGAACAAGCTGTAGTTGTCTGTGGAGGACTTGAGAGCACATGGGACAGAGGATGTCGTAGGAAACCGAGTGAAAACAGTATCAGTTTTCAAAGGGTGGTGGAAGGGAGAACCTAAAACTGATGATACAGTCACGCTATTATAAACCTTTGATTGCTTTGCAAGTAGATAAAAGGTAATGTAATTTAAAATAGGTATCGCTTTGTTAAGAATGGTCCATGTCAAATCAACCCCTTGTCTGAGGATCATGTGGAGGATAACGCAACATGCCTTGCCTTTGGGCGCTACACCAAACCATCTCATGAGCAAGCAAAAACATTTGCTCTGAGTGTAGTCACTGTAAGATTGACACAAAAGGGCAGAAAAGCTGCATTCGAAGCGTGGCGATATTTGTCAAACTGAGCAGGTGAGACAGGTGGAGCTCAGCAGGAGCTGGTTCCTGGCCCATTTTTGTTCAGTATTTTCCATAATAGCTTGCATGGTGAAATAGAAGGTAGAATGGAGAAAGCCAAGGTGGATGTGATATGACTTCTGGAAAACAGGATCCAATTCAAAGTCGTGCAGATAACTTGACAGTCTCATCTGAGAAGGACAAAGTCAACTGCACATTGTTTAGGAAAGACAAACATTCAAACATAAAGCAGGGGACAGTGGTGAGATTTGACAGGAAGGGGGCCTATAAGGATGCTGGGGAGGGACTCTTCATTAGCGACTGTAGTGATAGGACAAGGGGTAACGGGTTAAAACTTAAAACAGGGGAAGTTTAGGTTGGATATAAGGAAGAAGTTCTTTACTGTAAGGGTGGTGAGGCACTGGAATGGGTTGCCCAAGGAAGTTGTGAATGCTCCATCCCTGGCAGTGTTCAAGGCCAGGTTGGACAGAGCCTTGGGAGACATGGTTTAGTGTGAGGTGTCTCTGCCCATGGCAGGGAGGTTGGAACTAGATGATCTTAAGGTCCTTTCCAGCCCCAACTATTCTATGATTCTGTGAATTACGAATGAAATAAAAATTATCAATCTAATGCTGCTGCAGAAGAGTTCAGACCTCATACTGAGTTATCCTAATGTAAGTGTTGTATTTAAGGTGGAAGTAGTTTTCCTGCTGTTTCCAGCATTGGTGTTTCCTCAGTGGGGGTCTGGTGTCCAATTTGAGCTATTTAAGAAAGTTGAAATCAACTGCAGAAAGTCTGGAGGAGTATATCAGGAATAAAACACAAGGGACATCTAGGGAAATCTGGTTTTGGTTTAGAGAATAGGAAGGTGAAGAGAAGCAAGCTTTTCAGTAAGTTGGAGAATATTATCAAGTCAATAAACTACTTTTTCTCATTAGCCTGTGAAGAAAGGAGGAAGCCAATATGACTTCGAGGGCCTTAGTCACCTTTTCTCAAAATACAGCTCTGCAGGTGGCAAAATTTTGGGACTAACTGGGAAGTGGGATTCCTCCACTTCTCTGCTCTTCTGTGAAGTGTATCCTCTGCAGCTTTTTGCAGCTTCTCTGGTTCACAGTCAACTTAATTAGATTTAACCCATGAACTGACCTAACTATTGCCCAGCTGTTCTATTGTTAGCTCAGTTACCCCAAAATTGCTCATGCGGATAAACTCAAAATGAATTCTTGCCATGAGTAGCCACTAGATCAGAAACCCAACTTGGTTCACTCTTGAGCACGTTAGAAAATGTAAATAGGTTGCTTCTTTTCTATTGGATATGGCATAGTTTAGTTACCTGAAATAAGAACCATTTCTAGTACACTGGGTTCCTGCTTTTAGGGTTGACTCTTTTGGACACCTCAACAGTTGGTACTTCTTCAAATAAGGTTTTAAAACACGTGTGTTTGCCTTCGGTCTGTGGAGAAGAGTTCAAGGCAACGATCTTGCACATATCTGGCAGAGCTCTCTGTTGGGCAGATAGCGGTGTGCCCAGGCTTGCATTCATCAGCCTGTGTAGATGTGTGGGACATAGAGGTGTCCTGAAATACTTCCGGGGACAAATTTTAATCACCTCATTAACTGGGTCAAAAAAGCAAAAGTGCTATGGCCAAAAAAGGACAGTTGTTTCTGCCCTGGGACTGCTAAAGAGGAAATGTGTGTGCAGCGTTCTCCCCAGCTTCTCAACTAATTGCTGTTGGCCCTGCAGAAAAGGGAGTTCACTATGAACATGAATGTGAAAATTGAGCAGATAGACATTTTACTCCTGTCTCTTATTCTTTATGCAAAGGGGGAGTTTGGGAATATGAATGCAGGCATTAATTGATTTTCTATTAATATTACAGGAATACTTAAAGGAAGTTGAATTACTACTAGATTCTTGGTATCGCTCAAAGAAAAGTTGATTTTTCTATAGTTCCTCTAACAGGGGATCATTTATTTTATAAACCTGAGGATTATTAGTTCTTACCTGCACAGAGAAGCTGTTCTCACCTTCTTTAATTTGGTACTTTGTGTCTCCCACATGTCAGATCTTTCTTCTTACCAAACACACATCATGGATGGCAACAGATCAGTTAGATGACTAGAAATAATCCCTGGTGTTCAGAGAAAGCACCCTCTGTGTCTGCAGGGGCAAGCACACTCAGGAGGGTTTCAGCAGTCCTGGTCTGCCCCCCTACCAGACAAGGGATCAGCCAGTTCCAGCTCTGCAGATGCAAACCAGGACTAACAGAAGGCTATTGTGTGCCACCTGAACATGGCTGGGCACAGACCTGTGGATGGGAATCAGCCTTGGGTCCCAATCTTTGGATGTAGCCTTTTATTCCTCCCCTAGTGGGAAGACTGACAGACTGAATGTGTTGTTTGAGAAAGCTGTATCTGCTTAGAAGTTGTCTTGATTTTAGTAATAATAGAATGCAGGTGCTTCAAGTGGCAGATGCCACAGAGAATTCTTACTGTAACTCTGATCTCATCTGTGCCTTGCAATCAACCTAGATCAGTAAAATGATGTCAGGGCTTAGTGCTTCCATTCTGTGCAAGGAACAGTTATTCCACTTCTTGATTACAAGAAAGTAATGCCTTGCTCTAATAGAATCTGACTAAAACTACTTCTTTTCAGCCATAAAACCAGGATGTGAGCACCTAGCAGATGGAGGCTTTTGTTCAAGCTGGGGTTTTGACATTAAGAGTTTTAGGCATGTGTTTGGGGAATATTTTTGTGCGCTTTTGAAGGACAGAGGTGGCTTACTCTAGCACCATATATTTGTGGAAGCATTACTGCAGTCAGTTATTATGTAGGAGAATAAGCAGGTGCTCTTGAAGGATATCTTTCTAAGCTACAGTGTACCTGACACATGGAGTAAATTCAGGCGGTTGCAGTACTGTACAGTACATAAGCTCATTTCTGGAGAAGGCTCCAGGGAGACCTTAGAGCAGCTCCCAGTACCTAAAGGAACTGACAAGAATGCTGGAGAGGGACTTTTTGTAAGGGCCTGTAGGGATAGGACAAGGGAGAATGGCTTTAAACTGACAGAAGGGAGATTTAGATTAGATATTAGGAAGAAGTTCTTCCCTGTGAGGGTGCTGAGGCACTGGCACAGGTTGCCCGAAGAAGCTGTGGCTGCCCCATCCCTGGCAGTGCTCAAGGCCAGGTTGGAGGGAGCTTGGAGCAACCTGGTCTAGTGGAAGGTGTCCCTGCCCATGGCAGGGGGTTGGAACTGGATGAGCTTTGAGGTCCCTTCCAACCCAAACCATTCTGTGGTTCTGTGATTTCTCATTTTGTGACTGGAAAGGGAGACAGTCAGTGTTTCCTTGTGGTAACACAAAGTCTGCATCATTGGGATCCAAGTGCTTTAAGAGCACGTACATGAATGCAAAGCCCAAATAGCATACATTAACAGCAGCAGTGGTGCCAGAAATGGTGAATGAAGATGCTATCAGCTCTTGATTTTGGCTGCAAGCAATGCCTGTCTTTTTGGCCAACACCATGCAAACATGTACAGTCAAGCTATTTCTGTCATGATGATTACCTCAGGAGTTTAATTAAACTGTGAGATCTTGGCTTTTCTGCTCTAAATCTAAAAATAGCTGGATAAAAGATAGAGAAAGAATAGTCCCAATTTCAGTCTCTCTGGAGATCTTCAGAAAAGATTAAAAAGTTGTACCACTGAGCAGCTGGAGAACGTGAATAGTTTAGCAGGGTTTTCTGCTTTAAGCTGTTCTAGATCTTGTTTGCTATAAATATTAATAATGCTTTTCTCAAGCTTACTACAAGTACCTCACAGTTCCTTTCCCAAGGCTAACATCTGCTGCCATTTTCACAGATGCAGAGGGGCTTCTCAGAATTAAAGAGGAGAACCAGAAGCATTATCGCAGGGCTCAGCGGCATCAGGAGAAGAAAGAGAAGATCCAGAGGCATAACCACAAGCTGGGAGACTTGGTAGAGAAAAAAGCCTATGACTTGAAAACCCAGTATGAGCATCTGGCAAATCTTCGTCGGATGCATATCCTGGAGCTAACATCAGTCATATTTCCCATTGAAGAAGTAAAGACAAGCATGAGGTATAGAAGGTTTATCCTTTTGGATTAATTTGACTTAGCTTTAGACACCCAGAAGTGAGTCACGTAACTCTAAGCTAGACACTCTGGCTCCCTTAGCATCTGTGGGAAGGAGGAGGTGTTTCCCAAAGGCAAAGCATCTGACCCAAAAACCAGAGGTCCAGAGTAGAAGAATCTGGAGGTGCTAGCATCTCCCCCAGGAGAGATCTGAGGAATGCATCCAATGTTAAACTTTCTTAAAATAGATAATTAAAAATCCTGGAACAAAGGGAAGTAGTTTTGGGAATGAGGAATTCTGCAGGAGTCTTTCTACAAGGTTTTGCTCTCTGTGAAATCTGGCGAAGTGCCTGCCATGTGTATCTCTGTGTTTTTAACACTTTCAAAACACTTCGTTCCTCTTTGGGTGTTACAGAGATCCTGCAGATGTGTCTTCTGAGAGCGACAATGCTATGACCTCTAGCACTGTGAGCAAGCTTGCAGAAGCCAGGAGAACCACATATCTCTCTGGGAGGTGGGTGTGTGATGATCACAACGGGGACACCAGCATCAGCATCACAGGGCCTTGGATAACCCTTCCTAATAATGGAGACTATTCAGCATATTACAACTGGGTGGAAGAGAAGAAGACCACACAAGGACCAGGTAAGGAGCAAGGTCTGGTTAGATATCTGGGATACTCCAGAAGCCATAGAACTTGCAGCCTTGGATGCCAGCAGAAGGCACTGGGGAGCAGTAGCCCAGTCCATTTGCTCTCACCCAGACAAAGCTGAATCAGAAATAAACACCAGTATAAGGATTAGTCCTCTGAAATCCTCTTTTGGAGGAAATGCTCACTGGTACACAGCACAATGTAATAGAGAGATAAAGTTAATTATCCACAGTTTCGACATGGTTCACGTGCTGTCGTTTTAACAAGAATCCCAAGAATTACTTTTTTCTACCAACTTCTGACAGATTTCACTGTAAATGATTGTTGAATTCAGGCTGTTCACAATACTCACAAATGACATTTTCCAGAGTAGACTTCAGTAACACATTGACACATCCACTGAGGCTTCATTTGAAATGAGACTTTCATGATGTTTTTATTTCTTTTAGATATGGAACATAATAACCCTGCTTACACTATCAGTGCTGCATTGTGCTATGCAACTCAGCTTGTTAACACTTTGTCTCTCATACTTGATGTAAATCTTCCCAAGAAGCTCTGCAACAGGCAAGTAAATGCAAGCTTCTGAGGTGAATCAGTGACCAGTTTTGACTGATCTTAATTCTCTTTGGGTTTGGGAACAAAGTCATTGCTTGAAACAGCTTTTATGGTACCAGTTGATGGCTCATGGATTTTTGTGCTCTTTAATTTGGGCTGGAGGACTAGTAGGATTTTAGACCACAGTCCATAGTGCCTCCTTCCTTTTATACCTCCTGAGAGCGTAGACCAGCCATCAGAGTTGAAAATAACAGCTTTCTAATTGACATATTCAGCATCCTCAAATTGGAAATGAAATGTAACATCCATGAATAGCACTTCTCATTTTGTGAGACCCTACTGTGCTTTACAAAATCCCAGACCAATTCAGCAACCCTTAGTCATCTTGAATAGCTCCACTACATTAAGCGCTGCAGAACAAGGCTTTATAATGTGACATGATAGCAGTGTGATTCTCTTTGGGATAAAATGCCAATGGGGAACATAGCTGGCTGCCAGACAGCTGGAGAGTATTGTGTAAATCCCATGATGAAAAGCACTGTCAGATTTTTAATGTCAGTGTGGAATAGATGGGGTCTGTACAGAAGTACTGAGGGAGCTGTAGACCTCTTCTGTCTTCCTGGGATCTCAAATATGCTGCTGTGATTACTTTAAGTGTTTAATATAGTGATTGCTGAATTGAGGGCATAAAAGTTGTGTAGGGCATCTGTGTGGGGAGTTTATACTGTTACTTGGGAGCTCAGCCTTCACAGAAGGAAAAGGTTGGGAACAGGAAATGATGCTGGATTTAAAAGAGCCAAAATAGCTTGGCTACAGTGGATCTTTGAGTTTCATACACCTGTCCTGTTGAAGTGGGTGGGACTAGGGCAAGCAGTGCTGGTTGATGGAATGCGAACAGTCTTGCTAGGTGAAAAAATAACCTCCTAAACACTCTCAAACTGGCTGTACAGTTTAAACAAGTGCTCACTTTGAGTGTGTTTACTCTGAGGTTTATTAGGAAGCCAGGACACAGAATGCTGATGTCTCCAGAGAGTGTATTTTCACAGCATTGTGCTTTCTGTCGATTCATGTATATGCACGTATGGTCTTTCAACAGCGAGTTCTGTGGAGAGAACCTCAGCAGACACAGGTTCATGCGGGCAGTGAAGAAGCTGAATGCTAATATCCTGCACCTTTGCTTCTCTCAGGTAGGCGAAATGCACACTGGGATTCTTTAAATAGCTTTTGAAAGATCAGCTGTGCCTGCCGGTTTCCCACTGTAACTGATCATGTCTCTTTCTTACCTTCCCCATGGTAGCATGTAAATTTAGATCTGTTGCACCCACTGCATACGCTCAGGAACCTTATGTACCTGGTCAGCCCAGACACCAAAAACTTGGGCAGGTAAGAAAAGCAGTATCTCAACTCACCTGTGACTGAATCCTGTTTGAAGTAATGCATTTGCCTTGTTGCTTAGGAGGGAAATTCTTCTCGCCTGCTGTACCTATAGATCAGTCCTCAGCACATCAGAAGTCAGGGTAGTTACAAGGAGACAAGGGAGGACTGAAAAAGGGAGTCCCAAGTAGGAAATCAGATTTCAGACATGTGTGTGCTGTGCTGCTGCATGTGGCAGGCTCTTCTGGAGGCCTTGTAGCTGATTATGAACTTGTTTCCCTTATGCTCAGAAGCAGAAACTCCTTCCCTCCAGGAGACAGCAGTACATATGCCAGGCAGTCCCACTGTGCTCCAAGTACCACCCTACCCACATCTTGCCAACACGTAAATACCTGAGAGCATCCAGCAGTTTAAACCCTAAAACAGACACTAGGTAAACCTTCCCCAAAACACTTCCACTGAGTGAACACCCTAGACCAAAGTTGGCATTTCAAATAATCTTAATTTATATGCAAATTAAGATTAAAGTCAACTTTTCTGCTGTTAGTACACGATGAGAAGGAAGTTGGTTCCTGTGGGCCGTGCACACCACGTTTAATCATCTTTTTTTACAACATTGATTTCCTGTTGGGATAATCCCATCACAAGTCACTTGTGCCCGAAAGAGTCTGCAAATATTTGTTTAATCTGACTAGTGCTTTATTCCCCTTAAACGCAGTAATGTTCCCAAATCTACTTTTCCACTTTGTTCTCGTGTACGGATCTGGTTTTATTTGAAAACCTCCAGTGCCATTAAGAAGAACATCACTTCCCTTGTGTCCTCTGGGTATAGCCCTACTGATACAGCCCAAAGATATGGGGAGCCAAATCTTTGTAGCATAGCTCAGTTTGGAAGAAATTAGGTGCTTGCTGCATGCCTGAAAACAAGGAGAGTGCAGGAAATACCCAGGAAATGAAGAACTGCTGTAGAAGGTCCAAGTGCCGCTATGGGTCTCACTTCCTTATACAGATGTTACAGACCTCCCCATGCATCAGTCAGGTCCATGTAGTGAACCAGGAGGTTACAGGGAAGAGTTGGAGAAAATACGTACCAGTGACGGGTATAGTTTAGTCTGTATGAAACTGACTTAACTTGCTAGGGATGAGATTGACAGATGGCTTGCTTTCCACGCCTTCATGGGGAGAAAATACAGGCTAATGAATGGCTTTATAGTCACCAGTGGAAGAAAAGAGTCTGAACTAGGTTGCAAAAAGGCACATGTGCTTAACACAGAGGTTAATTACCCGCAAGAATGAAGGTGGGGATTCTCTGTTTCCTTTATGTCATCCTGTCAAGGCTGGATGAGTTTCTGAAATGGGTGCTTTCATCAGGCAGAAGTTACTGGGCTAAGGACAGGGGGAACAGGTAGAAAGTAATAGCCTTTGTTGGAGAGGAGGTCACTGGAGATGAGCTAATGGTCCCTCTGGTCTTAAACCTGATGACTCTTTCCTTATGTTTCCTTGTTAAGCAGAATACTCTGCCAGAAGGCAGCACTCCCATTTCTTTCTGGGTTATGAAAGAGGAGCGTTTACCTTTAATTTCTCAGCTGTCTGCAAAGTTTGCAGCAACCAGCTCTATTTCCTTTAGATATCTAAGCCTATAGTTACCTGATAGTCTCCTTTATAAGCTGCAGTTTTCAGATACATATAATTTTACCAAGCTTTAATTGTCTGGATTAAAATTTTCCATGGTAAATCACTGCTTCAGGCTTCTTCTCCCACTAAGGCTAGAGAAACATTCTTACCCACGTTAAATTCTTACTCCTGTTTTGCTGAGCAGCTTTGTGCTTTGGAATGAACTTTGGCAGGGACACTGCTTGCTGTGGGGAATCCACCTTTCACCGCCCCCATGAGCACCTCTCTGACCTCTGGAACTGCCTGCTCTGGCTCAGTAAAGGTGTTCCAGCTTTTGGCGAAGCAGTGGGATGGGGCAGGATGCAATTGCTTCTCCCACCAGGCAGTGGCAGCAGGGAATATGGAGTCACAGCACAGATGGGTTTGCTCGGGACCTCTGGAGATCCAGCCCGTGGCTCCACTCAAAGCAGAGCCAACTAGAGTGAGTTGCTCAGGACGACTGGCCAGGAGGGGTTTAAGTATCTCCAGAGGAGGTTCCACAGCCTCTCTGGGCAATCTCTTCCAGGGTTTGACCAGCTGCATAGTAAAAAAGATCTTGAGATGCTGCTCAGGGTGCAGTGCTGCAGTGGGAAGTCTCCACTAGTGAGCTGTGCCAGCCCAGTTCTGTAAGCTGTAAACTACACCCTTCTTGCTGACAGAGCTGCAGCTGTCTTGGCCTGGCCAGGCCTAGCATTAAAAATAAAAGCTGTTCCCCATCAGGCTGAGATTTCCACCAGTGGAGCTGTGAGTTATTATCAATAGCTTTTTCTTTTGTGTGTACATGTTTCACTATCCCCTGCCAAAGCAGAACATCTCTTCTGCTGTTCTTGCTCTGTGGTTTGGAACCCAGCTATCACTTCCTTGGCCAACTGTTCTCGTTTCACCATTGTCTGCAGTTAGCTCTGTAGCCAGCGAGTTTCTCTTTGCCAACTGATAGACACAGAGGTGTTGTAATTCTTCTGCTGTATGCATGACAGAGCAGGGTGGTTTGGTATGCCCAGGACTCATATAAGCAAATGGACAATGCCTCTCTTGCATGGTACCAAACAGGCTGACAGCACTGTGTTCATATACACAGGTCTGGGCCTTTCGAAATTAGTGCTGATCTTGAAGACTCCATGGAGTTTGTGGATCCCAGTGCCACCGGTGAGACAGATGAGAGCGGAGATGAGCACGTCAGCGATGAAGAGACAGACCTAGGGACAGACTGGGAGAATCTGCCAAGCCCCAGGTTCTGTGACATCCCCTCTCAGCAGGTGGAGATGCTGCAGAGCCAGAGCACGCAGATATCTCAGCCCATTGCCAGCAGCAGTGCTGGTGGAATGATCTCTTCTGCTGCTGCCTCGGTGACCTCGTGGCTGAAGGCATACACTGGACATCGCTAACAAGCATGGGAAAAGGATCATAGGATTTGTGGAAGGAATCCCTCCCCAACGATGCTGTAGTAAACCTTACATATTCAGTTAAGTAGTGCCTGGAACAAAGAAAAGGTCAGACTGATTTTGTAAACCAGAAAAACCTTTTTATTTACCCAAGATGACTGTGATGGTACCATTTTGTAAATTAGCTAGCTACGGACTCTGATGGATTCTGTGACGGCACTTTTGTGTCTTGGTTCTGTCTGCATTGTTGAGTACTGAAGAGAAAGGACCCGGCAGCCTCCAGCTCTACTTTCTAAAGAAGAGACAGATTTGAAGTGTTTGGATCAGGATGAATACAGAGAGAAAGCTGCTCTGTGTGCGGCCTGGACAGTGGTGCAAATGCAGTTCACATTTTCTTAACTCCTTACAGGGTTTCCGTTTGTGTGTTTTAAATCTGTCTTGCATAATGCAGAAATGCGTATTTCTAAATTTTTTTCATTCAGGACATGAAAATTTTGCATTTTTAACATGTTTTCTAATCTCTGTTGCCATATTTTTAATACAAAGAAACAGTGCGGAGAGGAATTCACACAGCAAATTGCTTTTGGTTTAGCTTCAGTTGTGAATCTGTATCCAGTTTTGCTATAGAAAACTGGCTTGTTTCATACTGTTTCCATTGGTAGGTAGTCTGGAAGTTTTGTGTTGTGCTGTCCAAAGCACACAGGCTCTTTACTCTCAATATCATACACCAAAGAAACACTGGACATTCTCTTAGCGTAGACCCACATTTGATGCAGATACAGGATTGCGTTGTTGCAATAATATTCATCAGCTATGACACCATGTTGCTACTTTTAACTATTAGAAAAACCTCATTTCGAGCTAGTTTGGTGAAGTCGCACAGTCTCCACACTACATGCGTTTTAAACCCTATTCTCTATTATGTTGATGGTGGGTTGTTTCTCTGCTTGTTTACTGAATGCCAAGAAGCTGATTTCATTTCACTGCAGAAATGCCCACAGCGCAGCTGGTGGCTCGCTTGTAAAACTGCAGGAGGTGCGGCACTGACAGAAGCGTTTGTTAGCGAGTGCTCCTCCACTTCCTCTGCCTTGCGGTATGTATGACATAAAGATGGGTTTGCTCAGCGAGGCTTCCAACGTATGGTTTACATTTTCTATAGCTGGGACGTTGTACTTCTCCACGGGGTAAATTAAGGTAAAAGCATCCTCCCATCCCTCCCAGAGGGAAGACTTCCGACACTTCCCTCTTGCTTCCCTGTGGTGCTGCAGCTCATAACAGGGGCACGGCAAGGCCACAGCGGGTGATGTACAAGCCACATCCCTGCCACCAGGCAGTGTCCTGAATCTTTGAAACCCTGCTCTGGGGCTGGCTTACCCGGCCATCTCATGGAGTACTTTGGGGTGATTCTGCTGTTGCTCTCCAGGCCAGCTAGAGCTGCCTCCTGTCCCCACCAAGGATGGAGTGGAAAAGCAGTTTCGGTACCCAATGCCTGCGTATCCCAGTGAGCTCCCTGCCAGGGGTACTGGCTCAGCATCATGTCTCCAGCCCCCCCCGCCTTCTTGTACGGCAGCTCTTTGGCTTTGGGGATGGGAATCTGTTGTCAATGGTTTAATTTTTTTAAACCAAAGACCCTTAACTCTGCACTCACTGCATGCATGTTGTTAGGTAAAGACCCCCCACAGTCCTACCCTTTGCAATTCCCCATGTATTTTGCGCTGGACTCAGCCATATAAATACGTTCGGGTTTTTCCATTTGTTTTTAATAGGCATTTCAGTCACATTTTCATTGCTGGCTCTTGTGCTACTTTGAAACCCTTAAAGGTCAGGCCATGATTCAGCTTTGTACGCTGTCATTTACTTCACTAGGGAAAGAAAAACCCAACACACAAACTTCTTTAAGCCATATACTTCATGACCATGTTTTCCAACTATGTGTCATGCACTGAGAGTGCCCACCAGCACTGCGAGGGCATTCAAGATGCAGTGGGATGGGTCTTTTCTTCATCTTTTGTAACAGAATACAGACTGTGGGTTGTTCTTTTAAAAGTGTTTTGCACATGTGTAGCTAGGGAAGAATCGTGTGCACCTTGAGTGCAATCGCCAGTATTAGTTTCCCAGGTTGTTTTGGGGAGGGAGGGCAGGAATATCTGTAATTATAGATACCTGAAGACAGACTGCTGAGAGTTTACATGTAAACACTTCTGCGTAGCATGAATGCAGGAAGTGCAGTCCAGGCCATGACTTTTGCCTGTGACCAGTGATCTGGCGTGGCCAATTTGAGCTGCCAAGGAAGAACCTGATGCTGAGAGCTCAGCCCTCTGTTGAGAATCAGGTGCCTTCACGTGGGCTCAGGTGGGACAGCCAGGAGGTGCTTGTCACCGGCAGAAACTTGGGGCCTCTGCAACTTCCGAACTAGATGTAACTAAACACAAAGAGTTTGGGGTTTTTTCTAAATTTTATTGTATTGTTGCAATAAATCTTTAACAGTAATTTTTTTAAAGTTGTACATTTATAATTGTTACTTCTGTGTGGTTTGTTTTCAACTGTGCTGGGGAAGTACACCAACAGTTCCAGCGTTTGAAGCATCACAGGGACCAGACCTGTTACAGTGCAATCGTACAGCGGTGGAATAAGCAATACCCATTCTAGAAAAATACTTGTACATAAAATAACTGCATCTCCATTGGAGCAGGTACTGGAGTCCTGCAAGACACGCACGCACACACACACAGACTTTCCCTATATATACACATGTAAACTGAAATGCTGCTCGTATAAGCCTGGCTTTGAACTGCTCCTCTGCTGGGTGACTCTGTTTCTGCAGGTAGTGAGCCTGAATGCAAGGGAAGATGTTCCTCTTCACAAGGCCATCTCAGAAGGGTGCAAGCATGTTGTCTTTCTAGGGAGGTAACTACATGACCCAGTGTGTGTTTGAGCAACAAGCATGGGAGAGGGCTGCACGGGTCAGCAAGAAGCAGTGTCTGCCCACTGGACCTGGTGGCCTGGCAGGCCACAGCAGATGAACAACCCACCCCCTTTGAATTCTTTGTGGCAGCTACCTGGGTGGAAGGACTGATGGTCTCATGATTGCTGTTTGCCTGGGGCTGCTGCATGCACATCTGCAGTGGTTCATTACTTTGGTCACAGTTGTGGCCAAGCAGGAAAGCAGCTTGTGCACAAAGCCAAGCCTGGCTCCAAGCTCAGCTCCTGCCTACAGCTTGCTGAGGTCACTTCTGGTTAAGCGGTGCCATCAGCAGGAGGTTTCATCCTCTGCCAGTGCAGGTTTGTGGCAAGAGAGCAACCCCATAACGCCCCACGTCCCAGTCATAGTTGGGTTGCCTGAACCAATCAAATGCAGGCTGGGGAAGACATTCAGTCCAAGGCGAGGTACAGCACCATTCCCACAGTTCAAGAAGCGGGACTTGAGACAGAGGTTGGATGTGTCAGTGAAATGACAGGTCTGACCTGGGGCCAATGCAGCAAAGCAGAACACTGATGAAGCATTCCAGAACCTCCTCACAAGGAGCAGCAACACAGCAGAGGGGAAATGCTGCTGTAGAAATGGTGGGATGGAGCAAGAGCCCAACCACAAGCCTCAGCCACAGTGGCTTTTTCAGTAGCATCCATGCCAGGAGACCCTCAGAGCTTGATGAAAGCTGGAAGCTTACAAACAATGGGAATGTTATTGGGTTTCTTCACAGGCATATCTGGAAATTCAGTCCAGACACTTCAACCGCTCACAGGCAGGGAAGTCGAGCACACAGCACAGGCAAGTCCTCAGTGCTTCTGAGCACAGAATTTTGTAAATCCAAAACTGGTTGATTTGGGGTTTTTTACTCCAATTGCTTCTTAGAAAAAAAGCTGAACAGACCTTGGCTTCTCCCTAAGCTGGTGTTAACAAAACAAATCTGCACTTAAAGGGGGGGAAAAAAAGCTTGCAGGTAGCTCAGCATGGCTACATTCAGAACCAGCCCACTGCTGGATGCAAAAGCTTGTTCTGTAAAGCAATTTTTACCAGCAGTGCTGTGCAGCAACGATAGTTCCAACAACCACCACAGTAATGTGTAAAACACACCATGTGCCTCAGCCAGCCTGGGGAGAGGGCAAGGATCGGGTAGGGAAGAGCACGAGTTGTCTGCTGTATTTTGATGCTCCAAGGAACAAAACAGCCTAATACTATTATTATTTTAGTCCAGTTTTGCCCTTTGTTCAACAAAGGTGACCAAAATCTCACACCCTCTTGGGAAAAAAAAAACCCAAACCCAGCAAACAACACCCCAACCAAAAAATTACCTCACTGGCCCCTTATCTAATTGCAAAATATTTTCCTCTGCTGCTTCTATTTCAGCCTCGCAGGGACTTTCCTCACTGCTGTCAGCCTGGCACAGGTTATCTCAAGTTTTCCAGCCTTGGGTGGGGGGCAGGAAAGCAGTTTCTTTCCCCTCTTCCTTAACTGAAATTACGCTGAAGGCCTTTAATACTGATGGCTTTGAACAAAACAACTGCCAGCAAGTTCTGCTGCTCATCCCAGCGCAGCCAATGGAGCACAGATCAAACCTTGGGTGCAGCCTGTGCCCCATTAGAGAACAAAGTCACAAATCCACAAGGCAGCCTGCTTTTCCTCCCCCTCTTCACAGCTGATTACGAGGCAAGCTGCACCCTTCTCTTAGATTTCTAATTTCATCCCTCCTGGTTGTCATAATGTCTACTGCATTGCAGAGGTGGCTGAGCAGCACCAGGAGGGGTGCCCAAAACACAGGGTGGCAGGCAAGTAAAGCAGGGACTGACAAATAACCACAACAGCATACCTTTTGTATCTCCTGTGAACATCCTGAGCTCACCAAACCCACATTTCAGGCTATAAGGGTTCAGTTCTTTCTTTTGCTGTTAATGGGAAGGATAAAAGCATCCACCCTCAAACCCGCTCTGTCCTCAGCATGAATCACTCTGTGTCATCCCACCATAAATGCATTAGAGGCAAATGCAGGCAAAGCAGAGGGAGGTGGGTGGTTCAGCCTGGCCACTGCATCCTTCCTCACCTTGCTGAAGGTTCAGGAATGGGATGAGCCAGGTGCACAGCCACCCCACCAGGTTGCTGCTCCTCTGGGCGTTGCAGGGTAGAGAAAGAACTCAGGGTGAGCCACATAAAGCAGTGGTACCAGCTCTTCTTGCATCAGGTCAGAGATTTTGCCTTCTCCAGCTGTAATGATGACTGTCAGGAGTCCACCCTTGTCCTAGGAAGGGGCACCGACTCACAACTCAAAAACAAGAGGCCAGAGGCTGTAGCAGAGCAGGGCAAAGTGCTGCAAGGATTCTTCTTAGCAGACAGCAAAGCTTCTAGCACATCCCTGAGCCAAGGCAACGCTGCTTCCATCCTCCTGGCCCCACGCTTGTCCTCGAGTATCCAGGGCACACAAGAGGGCCAACACCAGAGCTGAGCAGCAGCAGTCCTCAAACCACAGTCTGCATTTTTGTGACTTTCACACACCTAGCACCAGCTTTCTGGAAAACAGGAGCCTCTGTCATGCCTCTGCTGCATGCGCAGCTGATGGGAGGGAAAGGAAAAACCAGGAACTGTGAATGTTACCGAAGGAATTGCTCTAGGTAAGAGAGGTTTGGGTTTTTTTTTCTTGATTGGTTCTTTTTTATTAGGAGGCCTCTTTTTCTACAGAAAGCACACTGCACGTCCAAACTACAGCACAGCACCATGTTTCTGCCATGTGTTTTACAGTATTTTTATTTTGGGGCAAGTCTTACACAAGAGAAAATGTGGTAAGGCAGATCTAGAATGCACAGTTAAGTAAAAAAAAACCAACGAAAGAAAAAACCAAACAAAACAAAAAACCAAACAGAAAACAGACAGCATGGGTAAGGTAGACAAGAACTTTTCATATTCTGACTACACAATAACATTCCTCTCTTTTTCTCCACTGCCACACTACTGTAATGGATCTGTTTCTAGTCTAATTTTAAGGTTGTCCAGTTAAGTTGTCTGCAGATTCTTTAAACAAGTTGACCTTTACCTATTTAGAGTTTCTTCTCAGAAACATTCATATATTATACAGGATATACAGATTTTGAAACAAGACACTTAAAAACACACACCACTATAGCCGCAACACTATCATAGCTGCATTGTAGTGATTACGTTGTTCAGCCAGCTGTAGACTCTGTATGTACAATTAGATTTTATAGTGTTATTTACATAGATGGACTAAAAGCTATCTTTAATCTAAAAGGTAAAGGCTCTTGTGTTTAAGTATGTGCAGTTTTCATAGCCCTGTGAAAAAAAACAAACACACACGACAATTATATACACTGTAAACAGCACAAGGCATGATAATCTCCTCCTACCCCAAACAATCTCGCAGGAAAGTGTATGTGCACTAATATTCCTCTTCCACTTCTGCTCCTGATCCTCTGGTTTTCTTATGAATAGCACGGTTAAAGCTGTGGCAGGCAGGAACCCAATGATTGTCATGAAGACCCAACTTACAGCCCGGGATGCCCTTCTGGGACCGGTGACAGCACATCCAGTACCCAGGCCCATAGGGTAAAGCTTGACAGTATGGTTTTGGATGCCACCGGCACAGCGATACATCCCCTTTCACATACTTCTTCTTGCATTGCTTGCAAGGGTCTTCTCTGTAGCGGGGATCACGGACCCAGCGGGAGTCTGCTGGCCTGATGTTGTAGTATTCAATGATGAATTTGAAGTAGTAGCAAGTGCATTTTAGGGCAACCAGACTCCTAGTAGGAAGCAATCCGAAGATCTTCACTATGATGTGGTGAGGCAAGAAGGCCATATACTGCTGAGGCTCCAAAAGCTGCTGAATTTTAAACCTGGTCTCCAGAAAGTCATGCGAAACCTGCCTTTTCAAGCAGGAAGCATCAAGTACTTGCAAAGCCCCTTCTGTTGGAGGAACAGGAAGGGCAGATGGCTCTGTAGCATTTCTGACACACGATCTGTCAGATGCCAAGGCATCCTCATCTTCATTTTGGGCTACTTCTCCTGGCTCTTCTTGGGTACTTTCCCGTAGTGGCTGTTGCTCGTGAGCCACAGGCTGGTCAGCCTGAAGAAAAAACAGCCTCCCTGGGAGCGGATCTTCACTGGAACTGGAGATAGAAAGCTTCTCTTTCCTGCATCCTTTCTCAGTCTTGGTGACTGATATACTGATGCATAAGGGCTCCTTCCTAGCAGGATGCAGACTCTGCTTTGGGAAAATTACAGACTCTTTCAATGTACAATCAACAGTCGTGATCTTGCTCTGCAAGGAATCCGGTGGCAACCTGGCAGCAGCTGGACATGCAGACAGCAGAGGTCTGGGAGGCTCAATTCGCATTTCAGATTCACTCCTGCCAGCTGTTATTGCCAACACTGCACGAGCAAGTCCTGAATTCACATTCTCCATCTGAGGATCCAGCCCAGAAGGAAAAGGCTGCCCAGCAGAGGCAGTGCCACCCCACAATTCATCATCACCCAGAGGGTCACAACATCCTCCATATCCAGCCTCTCCTCCTGCCTCCTCCAAGCCGGCCCCCTGAGCCAGGACACCCAAGGAAACCTTCCCCAGCTCTCCCTCAGGCTGGGTGCCAGTTGCCAGGAGCACCCTCCCAACATTCCTGCGGAAGCTGTTGTTCCTTGAGAGGCTTCCAGCCTCCCGCTCACTCTGGCGCCGCAGGCACTCCGACTCCAGCTTGGCCACCATGTCCAGCACACGCACAGGCTCACTCTGCTGCTGCTCACTATTGCTGCAAGATCGCCTCTCCACATGTACCTCACACGCCCCGGCGGAGAAGAAAGGGTCTGAGCTGGAAAGTGCACCTTTAGGCTGAGTGCTCAGCCTCGTAGCAGAAGCAGGAGTGCAGGTTTTTGTACAGTCTACTAGTAAAGCACTTGCTCGTTGCTCCAGGAAGGCCACCATCTCTATCACCGAGAGGGACCTGCCCGGGAACACACCCTCACCATTCTCGTTCACATAATGCACTGAACAGTGCTCGATGCCACAGGCAAAAGGCTCCGGCTGGGAGCATCTGGCATTCGCCTCCCTCATTCTTTCCAGTTGAATTTTGGCTTTTTTAAGATCTACCGATTTTTTCCTGCGTTTCGCTGTTCTTCCATCTATATCCCACGTGCTTTTGATTTTCATGGAGCCTAGCCGGTTGTTGCTGCTGCACTGCTGGGCTGCAAAGAATGCGATCTTCTCCTTAGTATTGCCAGGCTTCACTACAGCCCAGACATCCAGCGGCCCTTCCCCTTCTTCTCCCTGGTGGATCGTTGCAGACAGGGCGTTCTTCTTTTCCCTTGCACTTGGACCATCTGCTGGACCTTTTCCATTCATATTGCACATAGTATTTGGATAAATAATCCCCAGAAGCTTTTGAGATGGAGTCACAAGGGAGGGTTTTGGGAAAACGCTTAGTTTGGTGCAGTTGTTGTTGTATTTTTCTTCTTGTGCTGATCTCTTATGGCTCACAGGCGGGCCTCTCAGGGAATCCTGGCTTATTTCTGGAGATCGCTCTTTCTTCTGTAACTTGAGATATGGCTTTAAGTGCATACCAGAAACCCTAGAAAAACAGAAAGGGGAGAAGTTATAGTTGCAGAACATGTCTGCCTGGAATTAGAGAAGGTGGCCCAGAGCTAGCACCACCATGCCTCCTACTCTGTGTCAAGCAGCCCACATGAAAAAGGACCCACATGAGAAAGGAAAAGCTGCAACCAAGGCTGCAGCATCCACCCTTGGCGAACTTGTAGGATTACCATCTTAAGGACAGCAGAGATCTTCTATTAAAGAAATGTTTGCAGGAAGCTGCAAGAAGAAATCTTAGCATTTATGTTAGATCTGCCATGCAAACATAGCTAGTGGTTCATTCTAGAGTTAGAGCCAACCTTCTGTCCATTCATTTCTTAATCCACTAGTAAGGTACGCATGGGTCAAAGGGTTTATCTTGACATTAGCTACCAGCTAAATAGATAACTCTTTTTAGTAGATAATGGACAGTTAAAGCTGGAAAGGGAAATTAGCAAGTATAATTACTCATCAGAGATCCTAGAAAATACCTGATCTCCCAATATAACCCAAAATGAAACCTATCCTTTACTGCATCAATAGTGGCAAGTTTAGGGTACTTTCCCATAAAGGCCCTTATGCTAGACATCAGATGAGTGTCGTGTCCCCCCCCCACAAAGCGAAAGAAGCATCATGTACAGCTGAAGAGAACCACTTTCAAGGCTGTGTTTTTATGCTTAAGAATTCAAGAACTGTGAAGGAGACACTTGGATGCTGCTGACATTACAGCAGCAGCACCGCTGCGCAACAGTCTCAGGCACTCACTCCTTTCTGTTACACCTTCGCAGTTATGTTCAATTCAAAGCTCAGAGCACTGCCACATAGGATGCAATTATCAGGGGACTTCAGGCTCTTCTCCCAGGAGGATCACATAAGCATATTGCAGAACTATAGATTATGTTTCCATGGCAATCTTTGATTTGTTACATTAAAATGGCTCCTTTTGAAACAGGGATAATCTGTGCTTGCTAGTTTAAGAATAGGAGGTTCAATGCCACATTTATCATGAGCTGATACAGACACATTCAGGCAATGAATGTTTCCCTTGACAGCCACCACCAAAACAGTTGCTTTAGTACCGCATTTCTAGCCTAAAAACCCAGCTTTTAATTAAAATCCTCAAGTCATAACATCTATAAAGTCAGACAAGTTTATAGCTGTAACACCTGCAGTTCACACACATGACAGGTTTGCATCAGACCAACGTAGGCAGAGGCCAGCCAGGCTCTCCCCTGCCACGCCCCATTGCCATCAGGGCACACACCTACCTCAAGATGGCCCCGCTGATGCTACACAGAGTACCTGTGGGGTCAGCACATGAAGAGCGAGAACCCAGCTCACCCACCCTCAAGCAGACCCACCAGAGCGCATGGGCTGGCTGTAAGAGGAAATTCATAACAGCAGATGCTGACCAACAATGCACATGGACACTCTGTAGGAGCAACACAGAGCACAGCCTCGGGACTTTCCAGATGGCCCAGCTCTACCGATCAGCTGTGGACCCTCCAGAGAAACTGATGGCAGAATGGAGAGCTGAGTCAGAGAGCATCAAAGCCAGCCAAGGGAAGGTTTGAAAGCAAGATGCTCCACTTCCAGCTGCTACCACAATACACACGAGTACAGAGGGGCAACAACACACCAGGCACTGCATGTCCAAGCAGAGGAAGCCTCTGCCACTAGAAGCAGCCGTGCTACTTAACCACTGCTTTCCCCTGAGGTTTTGATTCCTCCTTCTGATCCTCATGATAAGTAGTAGGAGATGTGTGACAAGTGTGGGCAGAGAGGTTCTGGGGTCCTGTGCAATGCTTTGAAGGCCATGAGGCAGACACAGGAAAGGATGCAGTTATGTTCTCTCTCCTCCTAATTTTACAGGAGGATCATTACCTCACTCTTGCTACCAGACAGTGCCAAAATCATCTGCGGTTCACCTACAGACTGAGGGGGTAAGAGAGCATTCCTTGCTGCAGATACACCTACCTAGTCCCTATGCCTTCTGTGTGCTAATTCCAGCTCATGTTAGAATTGGGTCACCTCCCAGTTCAGTCTCTTCTGCAAAATGCAACTGAGCTATTTAGTTTGCCTTCTCAGCTGGATGCTAAAAACTAGAAAAAAATGATAAAAACAGAACTTCAGGGTGCTGAAATATATGAAAAAAGAATGGGAAATCAAGGCTGCTGTAGTTTGTTTCCACCTCATTTTCTATACATTCTGCCTCACCTCAATTGCACTTTATAGATAAGCAGTCAGGCCACCAATGGTTCTGTGCCAGAGCCCAGCCCAAAAGAGCAGCAGGTGAACCACTGCAGCAAGCTGCTGCAGAGAACAGTGCCTGCAGCCCTCCTCTCCCCACCCAGAAGGGCATTCTGGAGCTGTGCTTTCCAGACTAGAGAGAAAAACTCCAATGGCTGCTCGCCACCATACCCTGGGGAGAAGAGGTGAATACAATTAAATACACGACTTTGCATGTTGAAATCTCATGAGCTCGGAGCAGAAGATCAAATTTCATTCATGAGTTTTCATGCCAGGATGTTTGAAAGATGAGCTGAGCATGTTTTTAAAAGCCTTTCTTCAAGCAGTTTTCAGGAATCCAGCAGGACAATCAGTTCAACACTTTTCATTAAGAGAAGCTGCACACAAAGGTGAGACCAGGTATTATACGAATGAAAACAGGACCAAACTGGTTACTCCAACACACTCAGAGGACATGTTTAGCCAGCAAAGTTGGTTCAGCTGCTCCCAGCTATTTCTGCTCTATGGAGAAAGACAAAGGGGTAGAGCTATGCCTCACCTACTACAGATTTCTCGTTTAAGGTTATATTTCCTCCTGTGTTTCAGTTAGTCTCAGGCTCAGCCAACAATACCATTTAAGGTTGAAAAGTTACAATTTACATAACAAAATTATGCCTTAGTCAGAAGTTTTACTGCCAGAATAATTGCCTCATTTGAATTCAACATGCAGTTCACTGCACTGTCTTAATGGATCCAGATTTAAACCATCATTTAATAACTTTAGATAGCTACAAAGAGTACTGCTATCCCCACCTGACCAGCTGAATCAGTGTCACCTGCCTCCCAGTTCTCAGGCAGTGGGGAAGAGAACTCCCATTTTAAAAGGGATGTTAGTAATGGACCTTACCTGAGAGTACAAAACAAGCCCCCATCCCGCACACACTTTGCTGAGAACATTAAGATCAACCAACTCTTCAGCAAACATAGCTTCTTCCTTGCACGTCAGCAACACATTTCATTTCTAGCTCCTAGAATTAGAACAAGGCTTCCCAACAGAAATTGCTTTGAAGATGAAGCAGAGCCTAGTCCCCACCCACAGACTACCTCATTTCTGCAACATTTCAGTGCTGGCAAGCAGAGAATTGTGGCAGCTGCAGGTAAGCTTTTAAATATTTAAAACCACCAAAAATAGTTGTTAAAAGGTGAAGTCACTGACAATTCCCTGTGATACTTAATTGCAGAATAATTCTGTTTGCTTTCCTCCACCCTTTAAGTTATCAAGCATTATAATTTTATCTTTAGAGACAATGACTCTTCAGAAGTCCATGGAGTAAGCATAAAAGGCTTTCAATCCTAAACGTGTGGTTTTGAATTGCTGATAAGAGATAATTCTGCCAGGAATGATCAGCACTGAAACAATTAGCAGTGCTGCCTTTATACTGTTATTCCATCCTTAAGCAGATGAAATAAAAGGGTCAGTTTTTCTATTCCTAATCAGCCATGTCTGAGAAAACAGGATACTTAAAATTCTGGAACGACACTACTGTTTTACAAGTTGTAACCACAGCTTGTTTCCACTGCAGTTTTATCAAGTTAGTTACAACAGAGGATTGACATAAAAATGTATGTCTTTATACACATGCAGACACGCACACACCCCTCTTCTCCCTACTGAAGGCAAGGCCCATAAGCTACCATCCAAGCTGTCCAGAATCTTTTTGCATCCTTTTGTATTTAAATATCTTCTAAACCACAGCAGCCTGAAAAAAGAAATAATGTATTTACTTCAGTGGAAGCTCCAAAGTTGGGGGAAAAACTGGTACAAAGAGCCTTAACTTTCACAACTCCTTTCTAAGGTCCACAGAGAGCCTAGATGCACTCACTGCCTCACTGCACCCAGGTGAGGGACTCTCACAATGCTCTGTGAAACCCACAAGACTTCCTCCGGCCAGCAAGAACAACAACAAAGCGTAATTTGCCCAAACAGCATATTCACACTGCAAGTTTTCTGGGCAAAGCACCGGAAGGTTTTATTAAGATGAAAATTTCAATCAAAACCCCAAAGTTTCCTGCGGACTTCTTTTTGTAAACACTTAACTCCAGTCAACAACAGTTCCCAGCACTGCTGACTGCACACACAGTGGCAACTACAACTCTGAAAAAGCCCTTAGGACATACTAACACAAGGCAGAAGCAAAAAAAAAAAAAAAAAACAAAAAAAAGGAGAAAAAAAAAAACAAAACCACAAAAAAGCCCCAACAATAATAAAAACCTACACCAAGCATAACCTCTGGCAAGGCATTCCTCTTCCCTGGCATCCCATTTGGCTGTCTGTAAAGCTTAGTTCCTCTGTAAAGAACACTGACAATTATGAAGGACTAAGTACTGAATGCAAGTTAAAACTATGGTCAACCACTTGTTATTTCTGGAAGGAATTGGTGGGTCCTTTGGACTCCTTCTCCAGCACCATTTCCATCCCCTTTGCACTGCGCCAGGGCGAGGCAAAGCAGACAAAGAGCTGCTTCAAAGGCATTCCGTGGATTCTGCTGCAGCTGGAAAGTCCCAGACAAGCAGCTGGGATGGAAGACTCTCTGCTACTCACTGCAGCTTGTTCTGGTGCATGGCAAGTGTCCAAGCTGAGAGAAATGCTCCAGGTTGGGAAGCACGATGCTGCAGACCAGGGGTGGCTTTGACTTCAGCAGCTGTAGAGGCATCTGATTTCTAGAAAACCCACTCCCTTGCAGCAGTAGTTTCGTATTAAAGCAACTGCTCCTGACCCACCTCTCCACACCTGTGAAACTGCCTCTTGCATCAACTGGAGAGCAAGTGAGGATTATTGCAGGCTTTGACAGCAACCAGAAGACCGCTAAAGCAGCACTCTGCTTGAGTGGCCAGCAGGGGAAAGCTGAATACATGGGGCAGAGCTGGCCCAAAAGAGCTGAGGAGCTAAATACAAAGTAGATGCCTAAACTCTTAGCATTGGATCACCCGCCGCTTCTTCACCCACATCAGGTGTTCGAATAACATGACTTTTGGAGCGACAACACCCAAATATAACTGCATGCGGGAGTGGCTATAAAATCCTTCAAGCATAAAATCCATCATCTTCACCCAGGCAGCTATTTCAGGTAACAAACTGCACATTCAAGCCCAACGCAGAGACTACTCCAGTTTCAGGGCTCTCACCCATAAGTTTTGAACACATTTTAAAGCAAACACAAACACCCCCTTCAGCATAAAGCACAGTAACCTCAGCTATTTCTAAATTTAACACAGGAAGAAGTGCCATTGCTTTGCCAGTCTTTTGTATAAAAGCACTTACCATGAAGCAAGTGACATAAAAGTAATTTGCTGTTAAGCCTGAGGAAGCTCAAACCCATGCTCCCCGCTTCCCAACCATGCTACAGATGACACAGGCATGACAAAGCAGAAGAGAACACAATAAACTGGAAGGTTTTGTATTCAAGGTTATAAGCTGCTCCAGAAACATGTAGCTCAAAGATGATGGGACAGCACACATGCCTGTGGTGGAAAACGCTAAGACAAGAAGAAATCACAGAAGGACAGTAAGAAAAAAAAAAAAGTGGTGGTTTTATAAAGCTTCTGCCAAAAGCTGCCCGGAGCAGTACAGATAAGTGACATGTTTCATTCTAGAAACGTTTTCTCTTTCTTGATTTGCTTTCTAATTAACTGCAGGATGACCAAGACCTTTCTTAATGTCATGGCAAAAAAAACTTCTTTGGTTAATGAACCAACACAAAATGATGCTGTTTCATGTTCAATTTTGTGCATACATAATGAGGACACATGAAAGGCTGCAGAAATTAATCTTGGACCACACTATCATTAAGAGACTCAGTTCCAAAAGAAGAATAGGCAAAAGCAGATCTGAAGGTGTACATCAGGTTCTTTTGAAAACCAAGACCAAAAGGAACTAGTTTATGAAGTCAGCTGCACTATGGTGCAAAGGACTGCACTGCAAGAAAGCATAACCCAGCAGGCATTCTCCAAGAGTCAAAAGGTGTTTTCGTTATTGAGAACACATCCCAGACAAGAACAGAAGAAACTCCAACTGAACATGCTCCTTCTTCAGGAAGGATACAAGAAGCAGACACAGGGTTCAAGTCACCAAGTCACATCACTTGGAAACTTGTATCTTAAGAGATCAGAAAGTCTGGGAATAAACACAAGAACTGGTGCAGTGTTAAGTCACTGCAAAGATATTTAAAAACAAAGAAATAGAAAGGCTTTTCAGTTTGTGAGAAAAGACAGAGAAACAGGGCTGCAAGCAAGGGCAGGGCAAATATTAAGCGTAGTCTTGGTACAGCACAAAATATCAAACTTGAATTTGCATTATTTCTAAAGAAGAGTGGAAAGGGTGATCACAAGGGCAAAGGCCCAGGGGTTAATTTGAACAAGAACAGAAAGTTTAATGAAAACTGCAAGGATTGGCTCACCTCAGTTTTATAATCCAAAATAGATAGCTCTTATAAACTGCAGGCCAAGCAGCAAGACTTACAAACATCTTGAAAAGCAACAATGGGAGTTAATAAAACATGTGGCACTGCAGGGAATAAAGAGAATGGAGATAAATCGCAGCCTCTCCAGGCCTGGTAGTTTGACTGCAATATAAAGGTGCTTTGCAAGCAAAGATGATTAAAACAACACAGAAAAACAGGGAAGAAGAAATAGTTCAGTATGCCAGACTAACCTGAAGGTTCTCCAAACAGCGATCTTTTTAGGCAAATGTACTACACATCTTACTCACATGGACTTCAGAAGGCACGAGGAGATTTACTGGTTATGACAGACTGGCAGAGGAATGGGAAAACAGACAAAGGAACTGGCTTAGCAGCAGCCAGCCCTGGGTGACTTATTCAGCTTATTCAGCCCTGGCTGAATAAGAAAATATCAGCCTGAACACCAAAGTTATGCCTCAAGTATCAGTCTTGGGAACACCTGATTTTGCTAGGAATGACCTCACAACAGGTGCACCCACAGAAATAATGGCATTTCCAAAACAGCACAGGCACAAAGCACCAAGTAACAGAAATTGAGGAAAGTGCTGAAATTCAGATGGTGATGTGCCAGCAAGCTGAACACCAAGAAGTTTTGGTGGTAACTAAGAACAGTGCATTGGCCACCACAGACACACCCATGAAACAGGTAAGTAGAGGTGATTCTGTTATACATTCAAGACAGCAGTGAAAACTGTCCTGCCACATTTGCTCTGGAGTGCAGCATACACTTTGGCATGATTCAGAAGAGATGTATCCACACTGAGAATGAGATGACAGTTGTTATTCAAGAAGCTATTAAATAACACCTGGGTCATTTAGCACAGCAAAACCACATGTAGGGGTATCCAACCACATATTACGGAATACAGCAAAAGAAGCAAACCGCTGAAAATAAGAAGTGGTCCTTACACAAAAGAAAAGAAGGAACACAAGCCTGAACAAGTATACAATGTTGTAAGAACATTCAATTGGAGAATCTAAAGAAGGCTCCTAACTGCACAGCTAGATCTGTCATCTTCAGTTAACGGCTTAATCTACAGGAGAAAAGAAGATGTAATTGCTTATGAGACTAGACTAAGTTTACAGAAGGAATTATGAGATACTGCTTGGGAAAGCAAGGAGCTGGCTGATCCAGGAAGTCTTTTCCAGCACTAAATTACCACAAGACTAACAGAGCAAGTACATGCTGTCTACACAACCACAAAGAACAAAGGTTAAAGTCTGTTTTAAACCCACACAGTTTTTGGAAACCAAAAAGCTGGCACTCTTCCTCCACACTGAGGAAGTTTAAGAGTCTTGGTTGCAGAGAAGGAAGGAAAAAAAAAAAAAAAAAGAAGTCCATATATTTTCAAGTAGCTTGAACTCAAACAAACTGGCATGTTCTTGCATTTGCATAAGGACAAGTTGTTCAGCACGGTGTTCCTATAAAGAGACAGAGTGAGAGGCGTTCACTTAATTGTCACATAAGCACACGTGTTTGAAATCAATCGTGCACTTCTTAAGAAGAAACACAGGAGAGTGAGCAATACAAAACCTGAGCTTAAACTAATCTAATTGCTTATACCATAGTAAGACAAACCACAGCGATTGCCAGCATTTCCACTTGCTCTAAGCTGACTGCATGTTGTAAAGCCACTATGACAAGCCATTCTCCAATTTAGTTTTACTTTGAAGCCATGTTCCCTAATTTACAGCTGTTGCTAAAACCCCAAAGATGTCTCCAAGTACGGTCCCAGCTGTAGTGAATCTGTAGTTGTCATTACAAAATAAAAACGTCAAACACATTTCTGTCTTTGAGCCATTACAACATTTCACTTAAACACAATCCAAAAGAACTTAGACTAAACATTTGAGTGACACAAAGACAATAGGAAAGTAAGGAAAAGGCTAAATCAGTGCTAAATAACTATAGACAGACCAGCTGGTTTGCTCATACCGTTTGACTTGATGGAAGGTGGAAGATGTGGAATTCAGCGGTTCCCTGTGGAGGCCAGCTCTGCAGGAACTCTTCATCGTAACTACCTCTTCAGCTAAGGCACGCCATTACAGCCAGTCCATCCTGGGTCATGCGCAAGGCTCCCCCATCAGCTTTCCTTGCCCCACACAGAGCTTCACCGTGTTTCTGCCACCTAGAAACTGAACAAACAAGAGGCACATAAGATCATCACGTTCGAGTACAGCAGAAATTGAAGCACAGATGGTCAGGACAAGGACCCTTTCCCAAGGAGAGGGCACACGGACACACACAGATATATATATATAATCTCATATATATATATATCTCTCTCTCTCATATATAAGATACAAATAAAAGATACAAAAGAACTTAACATCATCACATCATTATTGTTGCTGGAGTTTCTGAATACCATTAAAATACCAAGCAACATCCCCCACAACAGCCTGTCTGCACACACACAACACTTTTTCACCTTATATACGACTGCAGTGCTACCTTGGCACCTCCCAGGGAACATGCTGTCTTCTGAGCTCCATGCAAACAGGACGCATGAGATCTTTCTGCTTGTTAGCACCACATCAAGCTTTGGAGGGAAATCACTGCTAGCAACAAGATTTGACGCTGCCAGGAGTTACGTTAGTGTTCTAATCAAAATAACATGGCAGATTTCATAAAGGACAAAAAACATACCACCATGCAGCCTCCAAGCCTTATGAAAACTGCCCCATCCTTGCATCACATGCAGATAAGGCAGCAGATTGCACCAAAACAAAACTGTTCTGCAGTATCTCTCATTTGCGCTGGGTTGCTGCTTTCTACACCTTGTCCTTGGAGGAGACACTATTACTGGCACTTTAACGTATTTTGATGGTGAAAGAAAAACAACCTTAGCGTTGGAACATAAAAGGAAGAAGTGACACAGCAAAAGAGCCCTGGAAAAACTCAAATACTCCATGCCTGAGTTGCCAGCAGATTGTTTTAAAGATTGTTTGCTTCCTCTCCAGAGGAACATGCACAATGATGCCGTAATAAAGGAATGCCATTTGAAGATGCTAACTATAGAGCTGTGTCCCCAGGGGATTTGTCATTTAGTGCAGCAGGTTATTCTTGCCTTTTCAGCAGCTTTGCCCAGTACTCCTACTGCTGCCCTATTCCTACAGCAAGTGGCACTTCCACAGAGCAGCCTGGCAGAGGCACTCAATGGAGGTTTGTGCTTGCCAGCAGCCAAGCTCTCATAGAGATGGAACCTCTCACATCACTCCTTTCACAACACCTGCAAGAGGAAAAAAATATCCCATGCAGAGAAGCACCTACCAATACACAGCTCAGTTAATCAGTGCTTGACCAACATGGTTTACAACTCGATGCTGCCACTAAACACTCCTGGCTTGGAAAACCTGCTCTAACTTGGTAGCCACACTCACTGAGAAAGCAATGAAGGGTGACTTTCCAGTCAGGGAGAACAGGAGCTGGTTTAGATTCACCTGACTCAATGTCTACTGTAGCAACATGATTCCTTCAGTGACAGTGAATAAGAGGTTAATAATCTGCCCACATTTGAGTAAGCAGAAGCCTAAAATTATATATAAAATATTATATGAACACATTCCAGTCCTCATGAAGAACTCTCAGCTGAGCTCTACAAAAGGCGAAGAAACATGTCAGATAGAGAAGACAGAGACTGTGCATTAGCAGAGCCAGAGGATGAGAGTATGCCCCTTACTCCATAAATTCAGAAAGAGAAGGAGTTCAGCTGCTATGGTTAACAGCAGTAGAAACTGAAGCTTTGTAGTTAAACATCATTTTCATTAGGCTATCTTGAGCTTAAAACAAAGACCTACCTGCAAGAGTGAAACCTAGGCACAAAAATCAGCCATTTCTGATGTTTTGTGGGCTGTAAAATATATATATATATTCATAAATAGTAATTCACAGAGAAAAAAGCTGCATACTCATAACGCTTCATGAAATAAAGTTAAACACAAAATCATTACTTTCCCATGAACCATCAGTAAGAGGCACTAAAATTCTGACTTTTATCCAAGCTTTTGTCTGGCTTTCCTTCTGGCTTTACTGACACTAGCATTTCAGACTCAGCAGGAACTGTACCACAGAAACATGATTATATCCACACCCAAATAAATGCAACCATACCATTTTAAGAATGCCAGTCACTTTTTTCAATAGCTAAACCTCTTTCCATGTATTCCTGGTTAGGAATACCAGATGTTTTGCCCTAGTCTTACTCCTTTGCAGATCAACTGAGAAGTACACAGTAAAAAGCCACAAAAAAGTTTGAAACCAAAAGATATCTTGTTTGCAGTAAAGTGCTTGAGAAGCAAAACCATCAAGCAAACTGGTTCAGGTCAGGAATCCACAACCCAGATCCAAGCACAGGCATCGTACAGTGGGATGTCATGCACTTAAGAAGCGACTAGCACCTACTGGAAGGAAGCAAAAGCTACCAAAATAGATATGGGCAAGTTCAGATGGGCACTGCAGCACAGATCCAAACACAGCTCCATACAAAGCACGCTTTTTCCCCCACCTCCTCCTCCTATGGCTGCTGGGCTGTAGAAAAGAGCTGAAATAGACTATTAATGCCAGCAAGCTACTGACAAATTCCTACTGTGTAAGTGGGAAAAAGCTGTGCTTGTGAATTAAGAAAAACAAAAATCAGCATCCAAGCTAGCAGAGATACTTACTGCCTTTTAACTACCACAGTGTGTTTCTTTACCAAGGCTGATCCTTATCAGTAGGTACTTCAGCTGATTTGTTATCTTTGCACAGAGTTGGGTAGAGCCTGAAAACTGAAATACAGATGCACAAAGAAACAAAACAGAAGAGGAAGTTAAAGACCTAATCATGTTGCTCTCCCTTTCTGAAACCACCCCCAAACATATGCCTTTATGCATAAGATGTGGGAAGGACTCAGATTTTGGCAGCAGTGAGCATCACGTCCTCGCAGCAACGGACCGCAGCTTGCTGAATGGTCCCACAAAACTCCCTATCTTATCATCAGTTCTGAACACTGCTGCAGTTTAGGAAAACAAATGTATTACCTCAGCTAGCGTGGATGGAGGAGGGTCAAGGCCTCTTCATCTGCACAGCAATACCCTGCAGGTTCTGATATTTTGATAGCTAAAGTTTTACTGCAAGAGCAAGTACGTTTTAAACAGTAGCAACAGTAAATGATTAACATAGGGCTTCAAAGGATGGGCACATCCTGTCAGAAAATTTGCTTTTGAGGAAGTAGTCCATCACCTGGGAACTTGTTCCGAGCAGCAATCACACTGTTGGTAAAAACCACATTTGAAGACCCCCATCCCCATGCAGGGCTAGCTTTAGGATGCTCCCTGCAGGGCCATCTCACTGGATCAGTTGGGCAAAGAACATCAGCACACGCGGGATAAAGAGGAAAGCAGCTTTCTCTAGTCCCAGACATTCACACTTCATGTTAACAACCAGCAATCCGCAGCATCTCCCAGACTAGGTCAGACAGCAAGATGATACACCAGGTTCTCATCTCAGCCCCTTAACACAGCTAGAGGAACACAACCCTTTGTTTTTAACTACTCTTTGTGTAGTATCTATCTATTTTAAACACCTTGAAGAACTGCCCTTTAAGACTAAGTTCACCAGCTGGGTTTCCCTTTTTCATTTAATAGAACAGTCTTAGGCAAAATAAGAGAAAACAAGCATGTTTTAACTAAGGCTACCTTGCAAAGAGTTTCAGAGGGACCTCACATTCGTGTTTCCATGCAGCTAACAAACCCCCACATCAAACTAAGTATTTAGGAAAGACACTGTATCCATCTTATGAGCATTAAGAGATGCACAAATTAATAACTACAATCAGATGAGATTCTCCAAGTCCTGCTGAACTGCAGTCTGCCCTTTTCAGCTGCAGCAGGCAGATATGAGAGTCACCACTGACTCAGTTTGCCTTGTGAAACTTTGTGTGCTCAGCTTCCCCTCTGTTTGATGGTCAAAAGGTGTAACTTTACATAGATCTGTTATCTAACTGAAAAGCAATAAAGCTGCCACAAGTGCTCCAGCTGGAATAAACAGGGGAGAAGCTTCCTGTGTCTACTTACATACCAAAACCTAGTACCACTTTTAGGTACCATGAATCAGAGCTGGCCAAGCAGCAAGACCTCATTACCACTGCCTTTGGCTCATCTCCCCACCAAATTCACTCTTGCCCTTCTCAAGGTTCCACCAAGCCCTGTACCCTGGATAACATCAGACGGAGAGGTTATTTAATCAAAATCTGACAAATCCCACGTAAATTTGAGCTTGGTTGGGCATCCATGTCAGCAGAGAGCACATGGATGCTCTGAAACACTGTGCAGCTCCACAGTTGTTTTGGTCACCATAACTTCCGCCGTGCTGGGGTCTCACCCCTCCCTCCCAACCCCTTCACATCATCCCCTTTATCAGCACAGGTTCCTGTTCCATTTCTCACATGAAGCAGCTCAAGGTGCTGAACTAGAAGAATGTTAACCCACAAGAGGTCAGCTCCCTGAACCCACTTACCCCTGCACCCAGCAGGCACCAGCAAAGCCCAGTGGGACAAGGCTGTCAGCAATTCAGACTGGATTCAGCTGCCTCAAATCCACACCTTGAATTGTGCTGAGAAAGGCATCTACTGCAGAGCAGTTTTTAACTTGTTTCAAATCAATGGAAAGGAAGACTTCTGAATGCGTAGTGTGCAAAATACAGAGTGTTTTGGAAGTGGGTAAACAAGCATATAGGGCTTCAAGGCAACACTTGACTCTTCACTGCTGTAAACCAGCACTACATGCTGTACCGATAAGCATATGAAACGTTTATTCTGATGAAGCACTACAGGGAGAACCTGTCTTCCTTCCAAGAGCATACCAATAAGAATGAAAGGCTTCAAATTTGTAGCTCTCATGCTTTCTCTCCTCTAGGCGTGGTTAGCATTAGAAGGACTAAGTTATCCTCTCTCCCCCTGAAAGGAAGAAACCTCAGAAGGGGAGGGGAGCTCTGCTGCACTTGTTAACTCTGTATTTTAATATTGGGAAAAATAATATTACAAGTGTTTCCCTTGTTAAACTGTTCCTGAAATGTTTCAGCTGTCCTGCACAATTTGGGTAAGGCCATCACCCATTGCTCAACTGGGAAGCAGTTATGAACTGGCTCATTAGATTTGTTCTGCCCAAACCAAGAGGAAAACAAAACCAGTAAATCTCTTATTTGACAATGCTGCTGCAGTGCTGGTGATACACAGAGCACAGGTTACTCCATTTTCTAGAAAACTACCACCTACTTTGGCACTCTTTGACACTGCATAATCTACTGTGTGTCCTGAATGATAAATAGGGGATAGCTAAAAACCATGGAGCAGGGCTACAGCTGCTGCAGCCTCAAGTTACAGGGTATGAGTAAAGATACTCACTGTACCGCTGTGCACTTGAGGCCGTGTGATCCATGAGCCACGGCTGAATTATTCAGCGTATAAAACTAGATTTGTTTTCCCATGCAGATTCGGAATTAATGAAAGGCTACTTTCTTCGGGCGAGGAGAAGGAGAAAACTTCCAGAAGCCTTCCTGTTATAGAAGCAATAGAGCTGGTTCCAAAAATAGTAAAGAAGCACTTCCAGAGCTCTGGAGACGTTGTGCCCTCTTTTGCAAGGCTGAGGTTTTGCTGGATTGCTCCCATACATACAAAGAGCAGTAGAAACAACAGCAAGATGCAGAACTGATGTTAAAGGAGAGTTTTGGGACAAACACCAGCAATAGGAATTCAGAATACGTGGAAGAGATCAGCTGGAATACCAACCTGTCCCACTTTAGAGAAAGGCAATTAAAATCAGCAGGAAGAATCACATCTTTTTCAAGAATGCAGCATTAGTTTGCTAAAGAAGATCCCTATTATTACAACACCGACGTGACAGATGAGGATTGTAAACAATTATTTCATCACCCTGTTTTGCTTGTAGATGTTGGGGATCCTGGCTGGAGAGGTCCACTTGACTCATTTTGGCACGCATTTGGTAGATTCATTTTTGCTGTGACAGCTAATAAATTGACCATCGCATGGCCTGCCTGACAGTAATTACTCACTAGTTTGCCTGTAATAGTTAGTTAGCAACCCAGCAGCATGGCATTATGACCCATTCTAATTCTTAAAATTAAAGCTTCCTTTGCCTGTTTTGTGGTAGCTCTTAACAAAGTGAAAATAAACCCATTTGCATTATTTCTCTGATGGCAAGAATCAAGTTGAACCTATGCACTCCACCACAGGACCAGCCATTTTATTGGCATATATTCACAAAGTAAAGTGTTAGCAGGAAACTAAAAATCTCACACTTGATACTATACAGGCAAGAAGCCCCTCTGCACCAAGATACACAATGCACAGTAATAATGGCTTCTTGTACATCTTTCCATGGGGTATTAAATGGTTTCTAGAGCAGAAGAGTAAGCCTACAGCTAACTTTTAGATATCCAGTAAATAAACACAATTCTTTAGAACTTTGTTAATAAGAAAAACCCCACAGCAGGTGACCCAGTGTTAAACACTAAACTCATCAGCTTTGAAACTTAATTCACGGAATTAAATATGGCTTTAACTGGTTTATATGGCTCTAACTGGTTTGGACCAGCCTTTCAGCTGAGAGTTCTCCTTACGCAGACCACCCCATATGCCCTGATCACAGCCTGGTCCAGCCCTATGTAATTTAGTAGAGTGAAGGGTAATTCATTTTTGCTTACTTCTGTGGAATCTTACCCTTTAAACCAAATTGTTATGTTGTGGATTTCTCTGTCCTATACCACTGTGGATACCTTCTCAACAAAACACAGACACAAAAGACACCACCACTGCCCCCCAAAAAAAAACCCAACCAACCATAAATGATGCACATACAAAAAGACTCAGAGCAGAACATGATTTTGTCCACATGGATTTATTCCACCAATCCACTGCAGAGCTGAGAGGTTAGAGCAGTCACTAAGCATCTCTAAAGCATCCAAATCTTTCCTCAGAGTCACCACATCCAAACAGAAACCTTACAGCAGCCCAAACACTAAATATAATGGTAATGGTACAAAAAAAAAGTTTCAGAAGTAATTGTGCCATTAGTTTCAAGTATTTCTGTAATTCAAAATGCCCAATTTTTTCTATCACATTCCTGAGTCTACCGTTTTCAGCTACTTGCATCTCCTACAGGTTTTTTTCACCAATGAGTTATGAATTGTCATGAAGTCTTAAATCCTTTCCAAATTCTTGTTTAAACCAGGACACTGCTAGTGCCCCAGCATCATGCTTCTACACAAAACTATCTTTCATCTTGCAAAGATAATGTAAAAACACCAAACTCTGTAATTTCAAATTAATAAGTAAGCCATTTACAAAAAAACCCCTCTGCTCTGAATACAGTTATACTGAGTATACCCACCTTCAGGAGAGATTTCATGTAAAAGGAAGCTCAAACTATTTTTCACAGAACATTTTATGACCAAGTGCATCACCGCATCTGCTGAGGACAGAAACTTCCAACAGATTCATTAAAAGCATCTAAAAACAACCCACCCACAAACAAACAAGACACACCTCCACCTACACCCACTCAACAAGCTTTGGATTCACCGGTCTTTCGAGTGGTATCTTACAAAACAAAAAGCCCTCAAAGAACAGGCTACAGTCTAAGACTAAAGTAAAAATTAAAGACCACTCATTAGAGTCAGTTTTTAACACGGCCTCTGCAGCTGGTGGTCTTGGCTGCCCCAGGCCCTGCCCAGCCAGCTCCATCATAAGCCACCACTGGACACAGCCAAGCGACTGGCACCACTGCAGAAACCTATTTAAGAAAGGCCAAAAACCACACCCAACAAAGAGGAAGAAGAAAAAAAACCACCAAGGTCAGAGAAGGGTAGGGAGGAGGAGGTGCTCTGTGGCTGGGCAGGTAATCCCCTGCAGCAAAATGGGAGAGGAAGGGTGTTGGTTTAACGTTTATCTTTACTTCTCACTACCCAAATCCATTTTAACCTGGTGATAAACAGTAACCAGTAATCTCCCTGTCTTCACCTTGACTCTAAAGCTCTCTAAACCTATTCCCTCCTGGAAGGAGGTGTAGTGCTACCTCACCTTTTCACAGCTTTTGACAAATCTAAAGAAATTAAAAGTTATTCTGACTTTGCTGTTAATTGCTGATGCTGTTAACTGACACCACACACAAGAATCATACGTTTTCAATTTGACTGCACACTAAAGGCTGCCAATCTTCACTCTTCATTGGCAAATTAATCTGTCACGGTGCTAGAGACATTTGCTCACAACAGGCAGAATGAGTCCCCCTCATTTCAATCCAGCAGCATATTTTTTGCCTACTGACGTGCATTGCACTGTCTCCCAACAGCTCCAGGCCTGCAGCACGAAGTCATACACGTGCATGGCATGGAAATGGGACAGCAGGGTGTCAAAGCCAGCAACAGAGACATAATTCAAACCAGTAACAGAATAACACAGCAATTCAGATGAGACTCAAAACGGCAATTGGTACACCACCACAATCAAAGCAGACCACCAAGGCATCTGTCATACAAAACTAGGCACTTGCAGCCATCACAAGGCAGAGCTTGTCCAAGCACATACAGCTCAGCACAAGCAGGCACAGCGAGGAAACAGCGCATGGGTGCGCAGAGCTGGGGCCAGACAAATGCAGGTGAAGGATCCAGGAAACAGCTCTGGATGCAGAGGATGTTTCTCCACTAAACGGCCTTACAGTTTGCAAACCTCAGACCTGCTGAAAAAGACCATAAAGGATTCTGAACACCCAAAAGCACAGGTGACGCACCACGGCTGAATAGCTTAAAACAAAGACGGGAGGCAAGCAAGAGTACACACTAAACATTTTTCCCAGCCGAAGTATCTGCTTTGTTTTACACAAATTCTTAACAGGATATCATACACAGAACGTCTTCTGCTGAACCAACCCAGCCGCAGATAAGCTTGGGGTTTTGGCTGCTAAACTGCAGCAGAGACCAACATTAAATACAGTATCTTTTTGCATGATTGTTTCAAAGACTGCTTAAAATGTAAGCTAATTTTGAAACCTACCAATTCCAGGGATCTTTAATGTTTTTTTGGCTACATTTTCAAAGGTTTTTTTCCCAATTAATAGCTCAGAGGTACCTGAAGTAAAAAAAAATAGCTTCATGTTTTCAGAGCTTTGTATTTGATACACCTAGTGACTACACAATTACATTTTCAGAAATTCCAAGCATAGCACAAATTCTGCTCTAATTCATTCTTTCAAGAAAAAGACAGACCCCAAAATAGCACCTATTTCAATAAAGGATAACTTCTGCACACTCAAGTGCCTTGTTAACTGTCAAAACTTCTGCTGTAGATCCTTCCCTTTTCATGTTTCATCTTCAAAAGTCAGCAGCACAGGCCTACAACAGGATACCGGAAACAATTCTGAAGCAATTCTTTCCAGGATAATGACCATTTTATAAGTATGAACATTTCTGCAAGTTTACCTGAAAACATCAGATTTGGGTTTGCTCCACATTACTTTCAGCCTTATTAACACAAAAACAGCCTTAGAGGCAAAAAAAAAGAAAAAAAAAAAAAAACCTATGCATTCCTATCTAGCTCAGTATTCCTGGCTGCTCCTCTCTACTACAATCTATATTCTCTCTTCAGAGCTTCCTCCTCTTGGACGAAATGAGAAAACATGAATAAGAACCACCAAATCACCAAGCAGCTAAGCAGAAATTAAGGTACCCACAACTGTGTTTTCAAAAGGATGGTTTAAGTGAACCAGATTTTGAGCTGGGGATTGTTACTTTACTGTGAAAATACTCAGCACATTTTTAGGCTCCCTAGTGGAACAGCTGGTGTGACCACATGATACAGCAGAAGACCATAACCTTATACATCAAACATGCCAGCTCCAGAGCTCCCACTCACCATGCTGGCTTTCATCAACAAATTGCTACCAAATCCCTCTCCCAAAGGCTGCTGAAGTCTGCTAGCCTCAAAACCAAATTACCAAAGTAATCACCAAGCCCCATCAGCTTCATCTCTTGCCATTAAAGGTCTCTTACTAATTCCCTATGAGCTTGCAGGAAATAGTTTCAAACAGCTCCCTTAAGAAAATAAGTTTCGAGCCTTAGTTTTTCCATTCTGAGCCATCCCTGCACTATTTCATAGCTCTGATAATTGTACCACTGACTAAACTCCAACTGGGAATAGCTGTTTTTATCATCACTATTAAAAACAGTCCCTCACACTGTTAGGAATCTGGAAACTCACTGTAGCTGCATCCCACCCTTCGGTCTCTCAAAACACTACAGAGCAATGAAACTATGTGCTGAAACCAGAGGATCCCTGTGCTGAACAAGTTCTGTAATTTCTGGATAATTACTACTGCTTCCTAAGCACAGGCAGCCATGAAGACTTGGTTATTGATTTTAGAAGGACAAGTGGAACAAGATCTTAGAAAGTCAAAGTGAACTTAGGTTTTCCATACTGGACTGGGAAAGTTGAATTCTTGGAGAAATGTAGCAGTGATGTGCATGTTAAAAAGCCTCACATATTAACCAAAATGTAGGGGGGTTTTTTAAGTAAAAAGATCCACCTGCAGTTTTCCTTTCCTAAAACCACATTATCTTGTTTTTTACACCTTAGGATGACTGACGGCTCTCAGAGAAGTAGCAAGATGCAAAAAAAACAAAGCAAAAAAAAAAAAAAAGTAAGAGTTGAAAGAAGAGCAGATTTAAAAAGCAGCTTTTAATTATCTAAAGTTGCAGTTGCCAAGTAGACAGCAAAGAGGCTGTGCAACACATACAGATGGGAAAATTCCCCCAGGTTTATTTCACAGTCAATTACAGTGGATTAACCTATTAGATAGAGCAAAATACTTATTTTTTTTGATGCAAATTTCAACAACTTGAAAAATATCACTGTCATTCTGATACACAGGATCAGCAATCTATTCTATCACACTTCAGCCATCACAGCCCATAAACACGTTCTTACAAGCAACCTCTCCCTCTTTTTTAATGCATCTTCTGTCATTATTTCCTTCTCCAGGAACAGCATTCCTCTTGGCTTCCTGATTTGAGTATCATTTTATACACCCATAAAGATTTCTTATTGTTGTTAAAGAGAAGCATCAAACACCCTCACTCTTTTACAGACACCTTTGCACAAGCTCACAGGTGCTTTTATTATTCATTTCTGCCTCTGTGAGATGTCACTGTACAAGGCATTTGTCAAACAGAAAAGCATGGTGGCTCTGAAGAGCAGCTTTCCAGGATCCCTGTGCTAAACAGTGGGTGTGCCTACTTTTGTTTGGTATCAAGTTCCTTCTGCAAGAGCCAGCTACATGGATAGTTAAGTTTTTCCCCACCTCCAAAAACATCTGTTCCTTTTCTAAATTCTCCAGACTTCCTTCCCCTTTACCATATCACAAAGCCTTTCTTTTTAGCAAGGCTGCCTTGATAGTCCATCACCATTATCTTTGTGTTTGCTGCCTGAATCACAGAATCTTGCAGAGCTTCCAGTCCTTTCAGCTCAAGGCCAAGCACCGAATTCAAACATCCTGATTTAGAGAGAAGGCTGTTAAACTCTTTCCCTGCCTCCTTTTTTAACACTCTACAGCTTCCTGCCCTGGGAGGCAACCAAGCTGCCGTAAGAAATGCCAGTTTCTGTTAAATATCCTGAATTCCTATAACACTGAACATGTAAAACAATTATATTACTTCCAAATCTAGCACTGTAACAGCTTTTATTCCCCAAAGCGCAGAGATGAGCAAAAATTATTTCAGCACGAAGGAGTTTTAGTTATTTCTTTACTGAATCTCACAGCATTTAAAGTTAACATTCAGGTTTGGCACGACCAACCATTCGCTCAAACACCCAGCACAATGTCACCCCTCAAAACCCCACTGTTCAACCTAAAGGCACTTAGGTTTTTCAGTTTAAGGGTGCGTCAGCTGCTAACTGAAAGTGGGAATGCTTCATTTAGCACACACACTTGTTAAACTGCTCACAGCATGCAAATAAAATACCACATTGTGCAAAAGTCATTCAGCCTCCCCATCCATAGATATGAGCAATGGAACTGTGTCCAGGAAAGAGAAACTTGGAACACGCAAACATTTCAGTCCCCTATTCCCAATATTCACATACTGTGGTAAAGCCCACATCCCTGTCGTGTTGCAGGGATGACCACGTTGAGAATCTTCTGTATGTAATGGGTGGGAAAATGACCATTATGTGCCTTGCCCCATTACTGCACCCTTTTATTTGTAGTTATTACTGCAAACTGCCTTTTTTTTTTTCCGAGACAATAGTTGTGTTATTATAGGTACCTTTATGCTGTGCCAAAACACATACACACAGCAATTCAGAACAATCAGCCTTGTTTTCATGGGAGCAAAGGTTGCAGCCAAATGAAATGGGTGGAGAGCACATTAAACAATCTTGGAATCTGCTAATAGGATATAGGAAAATGTGACCATAATGCAGATGCAGTTCCCCTTTCACCTTCCAATGTTATGGATAAAATAAAAGCTTTGGAAAACCGATTAAACTGTTTGAACAACATTAAGCAAGTAAAAGTGTTCCCAGTGTGCTTACAAGACCACTGAGAAGCTCTTTAAAAATTTCTCTTTCAAAGCTCTAAAACCAGACAGCAAGCTTCCCCACCCCAGAACACCACCTGTTTAAAAGAGACAGGATACCTGCAAGATGTCTGCTTATCCACAGGAAAGAGAAGCTCATCACGACAAAAGTTCCTATCTTAAAAGACATGATCAGCCCCTCCTCTGTCTAAAAGAGAAATTTTTATTGAAACACCTTGCTTGGTCAGCTGTAACCTGCATTCCCCTTGTTTGCTTTTGAGATGCGCATTAGTCAGCTTTCTCCTTCACAAATGTGATTGTGCCTCTGCATGATCATACACTGAAGTCATGTCCTTGAGTCTGTGACATCAGTCTGTTGCCATGGTAATGTACAGGGCAGTCCAAAATACAGTATTATGGCATCAGTGCAGGATCAGAAGCAAAGCAAGCAATGCCTGAGAGCTGGCTAATGCAGCACAAACAGCCAAGACATTCCAATTTAACTGTTACAAGTACAACTGCACTTTCTCATGATGTTCTTGATAAATATGGCTAGAAGCCTCTCGTCAAGAAAGATGATCCAGAAGGTCATTAAGTTAAAGACATCATGCATCGCTAAAAGGAAAGGCAATACGTTTCAAAGGATGGTCACCAAGAATGACGAAAGCTTAGTTCAGTTCTCTGAATAGAAACCACCATCTGTTCCTAAGGCAAAACCAGGCTCTGCCTAAAGAGATCGTTCACAAAGAGGGATGGCCCCTTGGCACCCTAGATCAAGTGCTGGGCTGCACACAGTTTTTCTGGAAATCAGAGACTGGAGTGTCACAGCAATGTCACCCTTTCAAAGAGACAACATTACATAAGGCATGGTTCTTCAATTGTGAGCTTTGAAGCAAAGATCAGTGCAACATTAACCCAACCTGTAACAAATCCATGTAGTTAAAAAAGAGTGGTACCTTCCAAGAGCTGTTATTCCATGTAGGGTTAGACATTAGTTCTGTAGGTTCCTTGCACACTCAGGAGAATGGCATTTCTGAAGAGCAAAAGGGAAGGAAAAATGAAATTAGTGACACAGTAAAAGTGTTACCACTACCAACTAGCTCTTAAAACCCCAAAAGATCCAGTCTGCCCAGCACATAGGGCATGCAGAAACAACAATCAATGCATCGCTGACATGTGCAGCACCACCAAATCAAGCAGGTCTTCAGCGCTGACTGACTGAGTATACACCAAAAAAAGTCCAGCAACTACAGTGAAAGGCAGCTGCCCCACCACCAGAAGTCCTTCTGGATGGCTGGCCAGAAGCTACTTTGGCATTGTGGGAGGCCAGGCTGCAAGGACAGCAAAGAGGAGGGATCACAAACCCCTTGGCAGCCACACTGGACCGCTTTCTTGACCTGTTCCTCCATTCTCATCAAGCACACACGTTTAGGAATCTGAGTGCAGATTTCCCATCATTGCTCTAACAGCTAAATTCCTCAAGACCCTTGAGTACTTTTGCATGTTTTGCTTCCATGTAAACCGAGCCACTCCGAGCATGCTTGATTAGTTTCAGTTTACCTCCTTACGCTTTCTCTTATTAATCCATGCATGTCCTATAACTCAGTCAACAACACTTCCTTCTACAAAGCTGACTTCCACCCTTCCTATAACCTCAGATGCACCCACAATTTCTTAACAGTACCATTAACAAGCTGCAGGCACAAGAAGAAACATTTCATGTTCTCTACACGGATGTAATCTTCACCCTCTCCTAACACCTCCCACCCAAGTCCCTGGTTATAACTACCCCATGTCTCATTATCTGATAATACTGAACACAAGCCTCTGGGCTGGGAACCATTGTTTATTTGTCTCTGCAATGCCACACCCCCAGTGGTGCTATAGAAATAAATTCTACAACCTGTTTGAGCCTGAGCTTGATTCAGATCTGAATAATACCAGTTTCTAAATGACTGGTGCAAATACCTTCACTTTCACCCTGCTCGCTTCAGCAATACTGGCTTACACAATCAGTCAACATAGGCAGCTCTGGTGGCAAACATCACTACAGCTAACTGCTCCTACAGACCACAACTGCACAGACAACAAAACACTTAAATCCCTCTACTATTAAATACAAACTGCAAATTATAAAAGGAGGAAGAGACAGGCAAGAGGCACACTGCTCTCAGCATGAGGACACCTGAATGATAAGTTCCACATGTCAATGTCACCTCTCAGCCACCAAAGCATCCAGGGTTTGCCCCAACCTCAGCCCTTTAACAACCAGCAGGTTACCCAGCTGCAAGTCTGAAGTACCGCAGAGGCTGAGATTTTGGGGGCAATTTTAAGCCAAATGAATTTTGGAGCAAAATAAAGCCAGCAGGCTTCATCTCCATGGAGCTCCTGCAACATAACATAGGCTGGACAAGTTACTCAGGGCAAAGGTCTGTCTTATTAACTACCTAGTAAATTCAGATTAAAGTTGGACAGCTTTTTCCCCTCCCTCACATAAAGATCAGATGCTATCCAGCCCCCGAGGAATTGATCTACCTTCTGCAAAAAGGAAAACTTGCTCACAACTACATGGCACCACACACCATTTACAAGATTGTGGCCCTTCAGGCACTCATTACTTTTTTTCCCCACAAAATCTCCAGTACTGGATAATTTGCCTCCAATTCGTTTTTTACAGTCAAGAGGGATCATAACCATAGATATTGAAGCACATGACTAGCCACAGTGCACCCATCCCAAGGTGCACTGACAAGATATGCTTCAACCACTAAGAAAACGTAAGTAAACACAGGCCGAAGAGCCAGGGCTGGTGGCTGCTGTGGAAGCTTGGCTAATAAACTTCAAGAGAAGCAGAACATGGGGGAGACAACCCACCAACCCAAATGGTCACAAGAACCTTGTCAACTTACGCAGACCCTAGAACAACTCCAAAAATCCTAAGTGCAGCACCAAGAAGGCAAACAGACAATTCTGAGATGTAGAGTTAGCTTTTTTACCAGAAAAAAGAAACACGACCACACACAACCCTTTAATAACTAACAAAGCAGGATCCAGCACTCTGCATCTGAGGTATTTGTGAGCGACAACATTTTATTGCCAGCAGTCCACCTCAGCACAAAAGATGCTAAACTCTCGTAATAGTGTCTACCATTCATTATAAGCATACAGGTGGATGACCTTCACCCACTCATAGGAAGGAGCTGTACTTTGCAGACCCTTACTGACTACTCAGGTGAACCTACTGCTCATAGATGAGCCCCTTTCCACCTACTTTTACCCTTAGAGCAGGTTGGCCAGCATGACAAGGAATATCACAGCCCATATTTTACCTTCTTTTTCCCACGCAGGCAAGGCCCCCAACCCAACCTCTCTAAAAAAGGCCAGCACAGCACCCGCATTCCCCCATGAGACTCATGTTCTACAACCTTCTTCTTACAACCCTGCTGCCAGATAACACTCCAGGTTTGAACCTAGTTTTTATTTAGGCTACACCCACTCCAGCCTGCCAGCCTCCTGTCCCTGCAATATCAGTAGCTATAAATGAATGTAGGAGTCTGATCAGCTACTGATTTTTCACAGGGGAAAAAGTAATTTTCCTCTATCCAAATAAATAAATGCCTCCTTAAAAAAAGGTGATGCAGTTCATCTCCTCAGAAGAACCCATATTGTTCTTATCAAAGCATGGATCCACTCCAGTGCATGATACACAGGCCAGTTAGCAAAGCACATTTGGGTCCTTCCCTCTGAAAGTCACCCGATAAATGCAGGGCTCGACTAAGGGGGCCTCATACTCTCAAATTCTTTGAAATTCAACATCATTTCACCTTAAGTTATTCCAAGAGATTAATGCTGCAGTTGGACCCATACCAAGTTGCTCTACATGACCAATCCTATCAGCCAAGTTATGACCAACACAACCAAGCCTAAACTTACAAAAATAATCAACAGTGAAAAAGTGCACTATATTTCATTTCCAAAGATTTTTTTACCTGTCAACAAATATCTTAGTGTGTTATCATCCTCCCATCGTTCTGATTTGAGTTATTGGGCTTACAGCAAAAAGCAGTGAGAGCCAAGAACACTTTGCCTAGAATTCAAGCAGAGCCTGCAATAACAGAACCCCTTTGGGGCAGTGACAGTTGAGTTCCATTTAATGCAAAAAACAAACTACTTTTCCATTCAAGACAAAAGCAGAGACAAAGAACTGTATGTGGCTCAGAATGCACAGTCAGCTGTCTTTTTAGGAATAGATCAGTTCTATTGCAGTCCAGAAACAGTTTGCCTGACAAGAGTTTAAACTTTGCCCAGTACTATGCTATGCAAAATCCAGGCACTTGTCTGCAGTGCTCTCATGGCCTTAAGCCAGTACCTCAAAATCATGATCATCAACATTATTTCCAAGAAGATACACTATCAGGATTCAACCTGATGCACGAATGCACTCTTATCCCATTTCAAAGACAGACAAAAACCCTCTCTGAAGCTCTGCCCAATAATTCTCTTTTGCCTAATATAGGTTGCATATAATACCATTTCTACACACTGGAACTAAAATGACATCATTCTGCTACAGCCTGGCCAACGTGACCACTCTCACCAAAGGGACTTATGTTTTGGAAGTGGTAGCAGAGGTGTGCTCAAGCTGGTTTGACTATTCAGGGCCTGATGCAGACAGAAAAACTAATTAACATGCATCATTATGGAAAGCAAATATATTCTAAATGTTCATCAGTTTACATTTAAAACCTCTGAAACATCTAATGTCAAAGCTAAACAGACCTTCCCCTGGCAAACTACTTGGAAAGCCTTCAACTGAATCTGCCAGATAAGGGAATGCAGTATTTTAAGGTATTTTTGCTACATGCACTGGGGATGCACCTCTAACATGCACAAAGCCCAGAGAAGCATCATGAGAGCTGCAAGAACTCCTCTGCTCTGGCTAACATTCATGTAACAAAATTACAGTTTCACTGCAAGGGAAAAAGGAAAAAGCACTTAAGTTTTGTTTAGATTGAAGTGCTGCAAGCCACACCACTCATCTGCTATCAGAGAAGATTGCTGAGCTGCTCCAATGATTATTCAGTAATGAAGTAACCAGAATTAGAAGGTATGCAATTAGTCCCATCTCCTCCTCCTCCTCCCTCCTAAAAACAAGGGATAAAACACCCAGCACAGACATTATCACCTCTCCTTCTAGCTCTGTGCTACCCTTATAACTTAAAATACCCCTAAAGCAAAGCAGAGCTGTCACAAGCTGCTAACGAGCCCAGCTTGGCCCTGACTGGCAACAAAGGTGATATTCCCAGCATCTCCCCAGAAGAAAGTTAGTGGGTTACTTACTGGGATGTTTTCTCAGATTACCCACACATGCATATATTAAACTTAACATGCCTGCATTTAGCTATTCCAGTAAAAGCACGTAGCCTTTCAGAGGAAAACAGCACTGCTGCTCCTACTACCTTTAAGTTAAAGCATCTTTTGCTAATCCTCCCCAGCATGACCACTATGAATACATTAAGCTCAGGACACAGGTATCACTTGCTGGCCCTTTGTCTAGCTTTACTGACTCCAGCCTGACAACGTCGGCTCATTTTACCTGCACAATTTATAACCTACCTTTTCTTAAAGAGTTATGCTTTATGTTTGTAAAGCGGTATTCACAGTTCCTTCCCTAACTGCAACTAAAATACGGAAGATGCAGAAAGGCCCCAGACATCCCAAAGCCAAATGGCAATCAACAGTGAATCCCTGCTTCCAAACTGCAATTCTGATAAAATATATGTTGACATCTATTAATGATCAGAAGCTCACTCATCCTCCCTTCCACCCTAGTGGTACCAGCTGGTCTAATTATTCTCCCAACAGCCTGTGCCTCACTTATAACCCAGGAAAGTTTCTCTACCATGATCAACTTTTACATTTACTTTATTTAATCTCTAGGCTTCTTCAAATGGAAAGCAGCCTGACAGACTCCTCGGTCCATAACTGCCTGGGCAGCCATCTGATGAACAATCCCTTGCTGTTATGCTGTGACTCAAGAAACACAAAGGAGAGAAAAAAAAAAAAAAAAAAACACAACAAAAACCAAACCCAAACACCCTTACAACCAATATTAATGCAACTGGCAACATCAAGGAACTAGCTCCATATAGCTCCACAGCAGACATAATTTTACACTCAGATAAAGTTCCCTTACTTTTTTCCATGTTCATTTCTTCCTAACCTCTTAAATATGTTTTCCCATAGACATATGGTCCATTCTTTCAGGACACTGGCGCCTACACTTCCTTGCGTTTAGTCAGGCCAGCGATGAAGCTGTTAACTTCACAAAATCCATACACAACCCTTTCCTCACTAGTTACATCTACTGATCCCAAGATGGAAAAAGGGCAGAGGGAAGGGAAAGGAAATTTTTAAGGCTAAAGAGTATGCAGAATGCTGCAGAGACATTTGCTACAAGCTATGCAAACTACTACTGTTTATCCTACAGTTTACTCAGAAGCCTACAGCTGACACATCAGCAGACCCCATTTTAACAATTCCATAAGCTGTTACAGACTAACAAAGGAATTATTAGGAAAACTGGTTTAAAACACTGTTGGTGGCATCCCATGCACTATGCAAGGAGGGAGCATGACTGAAACTGCTCTGAGCTCCCATTCCCAGTTTAGGCTGTAAAGCTGCATCATCAAAAGAGAACTCCCAGTAATTTGTATCAAAGCCACATCTCCAACTGCTTCTGCTGCAAGACCAACTCAAAGCAAGTTATTATACATTTAAATATGACTAGATCTGCATCTGAAAAAAGTAATAAAAATCCATAAGCATTGTAAGAGAAACACAGGGATATCTTTTTTTTTCTTAACACCATGGAAGATGGATTTGCTGCTATCAGTAATCCTCCCACAGCTCGAATTTCAGAAGTGGCAGCAGATTTATTTAGATTTCAGATGCATGAACAAGCACTCTTTGCATCACTTTATTCACTTGTTTATTAAGATATCATCACTTCATTCATGTGTTTATTAAGTTACCTCAGTTAAAACACAACAGTAGAGTACAGGTTTTTGAAAGGAAATTTAAAAATAAAGAAGAAAGAATCTAACAGTTTGCCCCATACTTGATGGCAAGCTGTTACACGTATCTGGTGCCCTGATGGTTAAACTGAGGTCTAGAAACCCATTTCCAGAGGGCAGGCTTTCCTTAAAGATCCCTGACCATTTGTCTCAAGCTACCATGCCCTGGCATGCCCAGACTGCTCAGCAGTGGATTGCCTGGGCACAAACATCCTGCACAGGGACAGTCTTCTCTCCTCAGGAAAGGACGGGGACATGTGCAGGCAGTCAGGAAGGCAAATGACAGAAAAATCAGTCACCCTGACAGGCAGCATGATACCAAAGCAAGAGCAGCCTAATGGCAGGAGAGTAAACTTTGCATGTATGTTTACAGGGAGCTTCTCTCAACCTCAGGAGACAGGACAGGAGGAAGCACCAAAGCTTTGAAGACATAAATACCCTAAGACTGCAGTCCCAATGCCAAAGTGAAGGCTTCATGATGGAAAGGATTTTTACACTTTGCAATAAAGACTTAGGGTGAGGCAAAGTTCAAAACAAAGGCCTCAGTGAAGAGCTTTATACATCAAAAGGGAACTAGGCTGCCTCTGTAAAAACGTGAGCTGGTGAACATAAACTCCAGTCCAGTTCAACACCAGCTACTAGCTACTATCACTCAATATGCAGCAAGTCTTGTTTGAACTCATTGTCCAAACTCTTTTTTAAAATATAGCCTCCAGTATGACACATTGCAGAGAACCAAACCACAGGCACAAGCCAGGAGTTAGTCTTTGAAGTTTAGATACAACAAAAATTATTTCACCTACCTAGATGCAGAGGGATAGCTGTTGCCTTTGATGCTACTTTGGTCTTAAACTGCCCAAGGACTCCAAATTGCTTGCTGGGCTGCAGAGCAGCAACACCCAAGCCTACACATACACACAAACATAATTATGCCTGGTCTAGACTTGGGGGGAAGGGAAAGAAATAAAATCTTTTCAGTGATGTTAGCATGCAAAGAAAATAGCACATACAAAGAAATCTCTAGAGTGACTTAGGAACAATATTTTATGCTTGGCTTTCTGCCAATCAGAGAGGAATTAAAGAGCCTAGCAATATAACCCTGTTCATCCCAAGGAAGAAACAGCATTCTTAAGTGATCGACAGAGTAACAGGGAGGAGGAAAGAGGCACAAAGACACAGGACAGCAATTGCACACAGCAAAATAGGAAGTTCCTGATTGTACTGAGATAGAAGGCAGGCTAAGACCATAAATCAGAAAGAACAGTTCAGATTTTAAAATTAATCCAGTCTATTGCATCCAAAAGAAAAAGCGCCAGTAAATAACAGCATTCCAACAAAGTAGACAGTATTTTTCATTATAAAATTCCAACTGTTTTAATATTCTACAGATTATGCATCTTCACTGACTGCCAAGCAGCAAAATCAGTTAGAGGAGGAGGTTACAAGAAGAAAAGCGAATCAAGTGGCAAAGGCATTGCTAGACTCCTTGAGAAGCTGAAAATGTGTAAAAACCCAGGCTTTCAGTATGACAGAACATTTAGTAGCTATCCGCAATGATGACTTTACATCCAAACTCTTTGGAGTTTAAGAATTCACATCATGAGACCAGCTTTTAGCAGAATTAGGACCAGACTTGACATGCCCCAGATTCCCCAAGGTTACTTTTTGAAACCCATCTACACTTAAAATATTTTAAGTGCTCTTCTCACACTGCAGAAGAGCAACCAAAACCTAACATCTAATTTTCTAATGTTTCAGCATCCATTTTATGAGACTTTAATTTCAACACTTTTTTATTTGAATGACAGAAGGCATTTTGCATTAGATTGCAGGTTGAAAGTTACTGGAAATGGAAGCAAGCTGCTGTTACATACAGAAGTCATTGCAAGGAAAAAAGAAAAAAAATGTTACTGAAGCTTGCTAAATCAAAGCCTGTAAAACACCAAAACTCCAGAATGAAGCAGAAGTAGCTTAGGAGTTGCTAGCAATGTTTCAAGTTAATAAAATTCTAAATTAAAATGGCTGCCGCTTAAGTTTGCCAAAAAATTATGCAAATTTCCAAAGTTCATACATAGTAATTAGCCCAGCAGAAAGCAGGTCCCAAATAAATGATGAAGTCAGCCTCGCTCTTCTGCTTCCAGCAGATGGAATTAGCTGCGTGTGAAGTTATTTTTTGCAATTGGAGATTAAACACATTATCCTGAATATCAGTTCCTTAAGTAAACAGAATGTTGGATACATGCATACATGGTATTAGGAATATGCAAAACCCAATCAGAATCCTTTCCAATCGCTCTAAACAAGACACTAAGGAGGCTGGGGGAGGGTTTACATATTTTAAACTTCATTTTTCAAACCAACTATCTGCTGACAATTCAGCTGAAACAAGTTCTCTCAAAGCAGATTAGCATGTGTAGTCCAAACAGGTTTTTCCAAAGACTGTCTGCCTTGACTAAAAATTCATTGTCTTGATGTGCTAATTGACAGAACACAGAAAGTCATCCAAATGGCAAGTTCAAACAATGCGCCCAAAGAATGGGCTTTGCCCATTACTTTAGAACACAGTTTGTGGGTTTATCAGTCCTATACTGCATATCACATGCTGTAATGCACAAATTCACCTTTTCCATTCCTATTACTGATTTGCCACTTCATGTTTGAAAAGATACAGCCTTCTCCTAAACCCTGCAATTCTCAAGCTACCTGCAGCAATACATACACTGAGCTGAATGGCTGAACCTCAGGTGTGCCCTTGACCAAAATACTCCACCTGCGTTCCACATTCTGAATTTAGTTTCTCTTAAGCACTCAAGCAAAGCACTGCCCCAGTATAAAAAGTTACTCTCAAAGACATTGAAAGACCCAGCAACTTTTCTCCATTGTTATCCTGCCTTTATCATGCTCATAACAGCATGATTCATAAACATGTATGTCAATGCATGCATCCAGTTTAGAGGGCACCCACGGAAGAGCATTCCATCTCCTACTGTGAGTACCAGCAGGTAAGTGCTGAGAAAGTCAACCAAAGCCAGTTACTACACCAATTCTGAAGAGATAAGACAGGCTGCTTCTTGCGCAGTTCAGGCACCAGCTTCCAAACAGAAAATTGGTGAAAGAAATTAAAACATGCCACAAAAGTTGCTACATGAATGTTGCTTCCTAGCTCCAGGTAGTCCAGAAAAAGGTTTCCAGAACCTGTGTGTGCTACAAAAAGAATCCAAAACATACATAATTAAAGGAACATGGGGAAGGGAAAGCAAAGTTTAACTCTAATTTAAAAGTCAAGTGACATTTTGGCTTGAACGCCATTAACCAAAACTGTGCAAATTAAAAGTACATGCACTGAAAGCAGTAGAAACCGTGCCCAAAACAAAATGAGAATTCTCATACAAAAACACTTCTGTGGCCAAATGAAATACTGAGTTTAAGTAAGAAACCTTGGTTTCACTTATATCTATCATGTTCTCTCCCTCCCTTTCTTAAGTAGGGAGCCTCATTTATCTCAAAACAATCAAAAGAAAACACTTCGATTTTTAAAGTGAGAAAAGTTGCAGAAATGAAAGCCCTGTCTGGCACTAGCTAATATTTGAGAAATCAAAAAGATTCTCCAAGTTAGGGGAAGGATGAAAACAGTTCTGAATAATCTACTTTGCATAGCCCAGCTCCTGCCAAAACAGTTCCATAAATCCCATGGTAGTTCAGATAATTTCCATTCTGAGAGCAAAAAAGCTAGATTGAATATTAGAAACATTAATTGTGTGATATGACCTGAATGATGCAAGAACAAGCAGTTAAGTGAACCACAGCATCCGCTGAATTTTTAATCACTAGTTGTTTTGCTGCAAGGCAGAATAACATTGTATATTAGCTTCCAAGAACTGTAGAGAATGGCACATTAGGACAGCAAGATTTTAACTGGCAGAAATTCAGCCTCCGTGCTACCTAAATCCCATTACTTTGCTATGAACTGCACACACAGCAGTTTCTAAAGCAGGAACTTTTTTTAATCACATGGAAAAGAGCACTATTTTCTACACCCCAAGATACCAGTCAGCCATTACTGAATACCTATTTTTTTTTTTATAGCTGACATTTTCTTAACAGCCATTTACACGTTCCTCTGTAGTGTATTTTTACTCTCAAAACATCATTAAGTAGTCACACGGCAGCAACTCACAATGAAAGAAGTAGTTGAACCTCCAATGTGTAGGAAGGTGATCCATGTAAACATTCATACTACCTGTGTACTGCAACAGGAGGTGCCATTGCAACATGGTTAGACATACCTCAACTATAGTTAACCCTTCTGCCCCTGATACCCACCACAATGACACACAGCTTTTACCATCAATTCACTGTCCAAGTGCTTACCATTGACAGTAGAAATACAAGCCCACACTATACGCATATCAGCCAGTCCCACTCTGATTTCTCTGCATTTCATACTCAAAAATCACTCGATTAAACCCAACCTCCATGCCTACAGGGCTAAATACACCTTCAGTTATGCCCTAGGCATAAAACCGCAACACCAGGATTAGCAAGTGATACAGCAGATATTCCCCTTCCACAAGATGACAAAGTAAAGTTATTTGGGGAATAAACACAAATCCCACACCACAGGCACTTAATTCAGTTCTCAGTATTCTAGGGGTGAAAAAACGACATTTAAAAAAAAAAAAAAAAGACAACTTTCATACATTGAAAAAGTTCTATCACACTTACTTTAACAGTATCTAAATTTAATAAGTTAATAGAATCAAAACAACTTAGAAAACAAAACCAGTAAAATATGGTACAAATAAAAACTGAGCAGCCACATATACCAGAGCAGCATTCCTGCGCCTTCCTCTCTGCAGAGCTCACAAAGCTGGTAAGTTGATCTCTAACCATCAACTTTCACTAAAGACCTCCTTCAAAAGCTTAAATGCATGGAAAGGAACATCTAGTAATACATCTGATGACCAAATAATCTACAAAAACCATAAAAGCAGCAGACAAGGTCAAGAGAGATGCACGCTTCCAAAATTATGTTATCTTTAAACATAGCCTGAGGACAAGTCCTATGTTTTTCTTACAGTCTCAACTACCAGGTACAAGAAAAGCCATTATCCTTTTTGAAACCAGGTATCAAGCCTGCAACAGGAATATTAAAATATGACATATCTCTCAGTAATAAAGCCACTGGTGTCTGAGGATTATACCAAACTGCCCGTTTTGTTATACTATAGGGCAGCAAGAAGTGAAAGTAACACATTATGATGAATGTGTTGAGACCTGGAACCTCCAGGTCTCCAGTTACACCTAGTTAGTATTGTGCATCTAGTACCCAGTATTCAGCTTCACAGCACCAGAAAACGAACTAGACACCTCTGTACCTCAAAACCACAGCCCCGCCTGGCACAGGAACTACATGCCAGTCTCTGAACACATGATCTCACTGCTATTCAAGGTGGCCAAGAGCTCAGCAACACTGTGGTGCACATCCACAGCACATTGTAAGACAAGCTTCCAATTTTAAGGGAAGCAGAAAGATGTTTTAAATGCCTGTAAGAAAGTCCACTGCAGCTTAGCACTTGACAAGCCACTCACGCTTCTTCACAATAGTTATCTAAATGGAAAAAAGAATTTAAAGAGCATTTAGTGCGAGTGAAACATACACAGCTTCCTCCTCAAGCTCTTGCTCATTCCCCAATTAAATATGGAAGAGACAACTTAGTCACATGGAACATGCAAAATGATTTTAAGACGCTGGTTATTAAATCAAATCCCACAACTTTTCCCACCTATTAAAATGGAAGTTTGTCTTGAAAAGGGAAGGATTTGATAAGTGCAATGCCTTTGTTCCCAGGCTGCTGGTCTGGCGATGAAGCCCAGGCTCCTTGACATTCTATTTCTTTCACTCAAAGGCTCTGTGCTAGGGCAAATTTATCGGGTTTCACAGGTAAGATGAATATTGGGCACGTTACCTTCAAAATGAGTCAATAGTGCCCTCACTGAGGTCAGGGAAAGGCGGGTGACTGCTGGTAAGCAATGCAAGGCACTCCCCTCCCCCTCAGGACCCAAAAACCATTGCATTCAGAACACTCCCATCCCCTGCAGCAAGGGATTAGCCATTTACTAAAAAGGAATCAAAACACTGCATAAGGGTTCCAGTTAAGATTTCAACGGGAAAAAAAAAAAAACAACACTAGTGCAACCAGAGTCACATTAGTAATTCTTCAGGACACTGAAGAACAAGCAGCTCATCCATCAGCAGGATGTCATTTGTCCGGCCGATGCTCGGAGAAAGGCTCGAAAGGAGAGCAGAATTAGATCTTTATTTTTTCTTTCAGTCAGTCATTTTGCTGTCTCCATGTTAAGCAGTAACAACATTAATCACCCACAGGCATTTACAGGTTTAGACTTTGGACTTCCAAAACAACTGCCTACTTCCATGTAGATCTTTTTTTGGCTCTTCTCTAGGGGTGACAGTCAATTATAATGGCCAATTATTCAAAACCTTTCATCCGAAAAAATACGAAGCACTACGCAAACACTCATTAAGGCTTGTGACTCGAGTCTGTGCCACACGTTAGCCCATTTCAAAACCCGCCTGGATATCTCTAACTACCAACACTGCATACCGACAGCTATGGTATAGCCAAGGCAGCTCGCAGCACAGCAGGGTTAACCACTTGAGTGGTTAACACAGCTTCACAGGCTGGTTTTACAGCCCTCGACGAACCCCGAGCTGCTGCGGCTATGCTTTACAGCCCTTCCAACCCGGTTATTTATAAACAGAGACAAGAGACATACGCTACTGTTGATCATTGTATAGAACACCTCGCAAGACAAGTGTCAGTCCCATTTCTCCAGCCAATACACTTTTGTTTCCAACTGGAAGCCACACGGCACAAGTCAATAAACTCGGTTTACTGAAGAAATTAGAAGCTACGCTTATTGTTTTGAGTAAGGCCTTGAAGGAAGTAATTTTGAGAAGAAATCTCTTCCCCTGTAATTGTACACTTAACATTTCCTTAGGTCCTTACACCAACCCTACGTGAACGCATTATTAAAGTACTACCTATAATACCTAATAACGATTATAGCTGTCTTTTTAGATCACTGTTTATGTTCCCTGAGCTTCCCAACCCTTCCCCCTGGAAGGCTGACAGATGCATGAGCATGGCGTAAGCCATGCAGAAACACACCATCAGGAAGTGACAGCGCTTAGAAGATTAAAGTTCGGTTAAAAATACGTGGGGGGGTTGTTTTGATATTGCCTTCTTCTAAGGAAAAGCCCCACGCTCCTGCAGACGGGCCCACCGAGAACCCCTGACCCGCCAAAAAACAGCTCCCAGCCGTCCCCCAACCCCCTCAGCCACGCGTTATGCAACCGCATGGGAGGACAGCCGCTCCGGGCAGTGCGGAGGGGCCGGCAGCCGACACACACGGAGCTCTCCTTCCCCTCGTCGCCGGGCTCCCGCTGTCAGAGCCGGCGGACCGGGCCCGCCCGGAGGCGGGAAGGCCACGGGACCGCTGCCAGCGGAGCCGGGGAGGGGACACAACGGGGGAAGCGCAATGGAACCCCCAGGGAGACGGCGATCGCCGACAGCGCGGCGCCCCGGGCACGGGAGCTGGGTGCTCGCGCTGAGAGGAGCGCCGGCAATAGCACAGAACAAAACAAAATAAACCCAAGAGGTGGCGGCCGGCGGCGAGGAGGCGCCGCGCCGGAGGAGCGACGAGGCCCAGTGCCCTCCGTGGAGCCCAGCACCGCGCAGCCCTGTCCGGCGGGCGGCCAGTGGCCCTTCGGCGGCCCCCAGAACCACCATGGCCGGCCAGTGAGCGGGAGGTGCGTGCGGGGCCTGCTCGCCGCCCACCTGCCCGCCCCGGCCTGCGGCCCCGCGCCGAGCCGAGCCGAGCCGCGCCGCACCGAGCAGGGGACGCCCCTCCTCCCTGTCCCAACCACACCACATGAAGCCTACCCGGAGCGGGGCCGGCCGCGCTCCCGCGCAGAGAACGAGGGCTTCCCAGCGGCAGCAGCTAGCTGCGCTAAGCCGCCAAGCTGGGCTGAGCGCGGCGCGGCCGGATCCCCCCCGCGCCCAGCCCCGGCAGAGGGAGGGGACGCGCCGGCCTCGCCAATCCGCGCCCGGGGCGGGACGGGGTGGGACGAGCCTGAGCCTGCTGGGGGGTTGCGGTTTTTCAGGCCGCCCCAGCGCAGTGCCAGGCACCGGCATCCCCGCCGCGCCAGGCACCGCGGGGCCAGCGCCGCCGGCAGCAGGGGCCGGGGTCCCGACTCGGGGCCTCTTGGGTCTTCTCAGAGCCTATAGCACTCCTCGCAGCCCCGGAACTGTCCTCTTCGCGGGCCCGGAGTGCTCCGCCGGGCCTCCGCAGTCCCCAGAGCCCGTGGGGTCCCGCCGGCAGGTTCTAGGCGGGGGATGTTTCTCGACAGACCCCGGTGCTGGGGACCGCCAGGATCAAGGCCTCCCCGCAGTCCCCTAAGCGGGCTGGCGTGCGGCTGCACAGTTTTGCTGCCTCTGGTGTTGCCAGGCCTGGACCTTGCTGCTGCTGTGTCACCTGCTGTGAAGTTTAGCAACAGGGGTGCCAGCTCCCAGCCAGCTGCCTGGCACCAGCAGCTTACAAGTGCATTTAATACAGTGATAACGGGATAAAAATCTATATGGTCCTCAGCAGGAGGCTAAAGAAATTCATTTGATAGACCTTCCAGCTTTAAAATCTCAGTTCCTGGCTGCAGGACCAAAAGAGCTGCTAAGGCGTTACTAGGAGCTTGAAGGTAGTCCTTCAAGGTAATGGAACCTCACCAGCTTGGTTCCAGCTAGCTTGTTTTGCCAAGATTGCCTCCTCAGCACAATCACTAAGTACCCTTTGCAGTGATCTGTGCAGATGCTGCTGCTACTCATGGTGTAGATGTGTATCAGGCTGTGCAGCCCCTGGGGCAGTGGTTCATCATGTAAGCACCACCCCAGACATCTTCCCTATGCTGTCCTCTTGGAGCCCTCAGCCTACAGAGGGAAACAGTTGGGCACCAGAGAAGTCCTCCAAAACCAAAGGTACTGAGAACAAGAGGGAAATGCAAAGGGAAGGCATTGGGAAAAGGGGAATTAAGCAGTGGCACCAGATGGTAGCTAAAGCCTAATGGAGTTCCTGCAAGGAGTTTTCCCCCCTCCCAAGATGAAATCCCCAAAGATTTCAGCAGTTGAGGAGGGATGCAGGTCCTGTGAGGAAGGACCACAGATCACCCAGAGTAAGGGCAAGGCTAGCGAACTGCAGGAGGGCAGCAGCAGAGATGTGACTTACTCTGTTTAATGCAATACTGTGAGAAGATCTTTGAGACCATTCTCAAGCTAAAGAGCAGTGTGTGTCAGCACAGCGCAGTGCTGACAAGGGGCAGAGCTAATTAGCCAAGGCATAGGATCACATGAACATGGTGTGTTAAATGGCTGAGATGAATCTCCAAAAGTCTCCAGAGTCCCTGTTAGTTATGGCTGCTATATACAAAGATAACATGAGGATGGGAGGGATGACAGAAGTAAAACGAGTTGCCAAACATTACATATGAGATCAGTGACAGGACGGGAAACAGAACCTACAGTTCCTCATCCTTCCAGTACTTTCTCCTCTGGACTGTAACAAAACCCCAGAACAACAATGGGATTGAGCTGCTGCTGATGCAGTAGCTTCATGCACTCCAGGAGAAAGTTCTGGGGTTTGGTATAGGACCATGGTGATTTCTTTGTGCACGTGGAAAAAAATATCTATTTACTAGAGTGGTATCACAGCTCAGTGACATACACTGACACACAAGTTATCCCCCAACAGCTTACGGAGGAATGAAGTATGTGCCCTGTCATATTAGAAAAAGGCCTCACAATGGTACAGACCAAATCTTTTGTTGTAAGTTGATAAATACAGCTAAAGGTCATTTGCTGCTGAGTGCCTTCTAATGATTAAGAAACCTTTCTCCCATTGCCCCCACCCCTCCCAGCCCAGCCAGGGCATTTAGTGATAATATAAGAAAGATTTTGCACATTGTTTAGCTTACATGGCCATCTGGCACTTTTGCATTTCAGTAGCCTTGAACATTAAAAATACAATAGATAAACCCAGTTCTATCTTATCAGAGGCCTGAAGAAGTTTAACTCTGACAGAGTACATGGGATTAACCAACTCATATTCATCAAAGTTTTGCATTGGTGTACTCTCTAAACCAAGCTGTTCCTTACAGGCTTTATATTTGTTTTAATCATGAAACAACCCCAGCAGTCACATCTAGCTTCCATATGAGATTTTCTGCTTCTGGGCAGTGGAGACACGGAGGTGCATGCTGAGAAAAAAAAAAACACATGCAGGTTTTAAGACAAAATAAATTATATATATACACACACACACATATACTAGAAATCTTGTCTAAGTTAAGGAAAATTATGATCTTTTCAAATGATAACGCAATGGTCTTGGCCTATCTCAATTAGAAACCTACCTGATGCTGCTGAAACATCCTCTAATACCACCACACTAAGTGGTTTCTTCATCTGCTATGCTAGAAGGGATGAAAGTACAGTTCACCCAAAGTAACACACACAAAAGTCCACAAAGTGCCTGGAAAGAATCAAACAGGTTGGTCTCAACTCAACAGTGCCTTAAGGTTGAAGCCAGTGTTTGTTCTTAGGTAATTCCTGCTCCCCTCTTCCTTATGGAAGAAATCCAAGGTTTGAGTGTGTTTGGAAAGAAATGTGATTTCCTTAAGAAAAATCTTTGGGCCTTGTAGGATGAAACCAGCTGCGGGATACTTTCACCTCTAGTACTAGAGCAGGTTTTCAACTGAAATTTGTAACAGCAGTGAACATTCAGTGTAAATGCACCATAAATAACACAGGATGTAAAGATATGCTGAGATAAAACCTACTCAGATTTTGTTTCCAACTCTATTTTACATTAAAAGATTGCTTGTTTGCATTTTAGGTTGGCTCCAGTGAAAGCTGGGAGCTTATAAATGTGCTACAACATCTAGCAGCTAGGGATCAGGCTGCCAGGGTGCAATATAATACCCAGAGTCGAGTACCTTGTCTATTTATAACCAGGAGAGTGTGAGACACCTCCCAAGGATGAGTGGATACTCCCACCTCCAGAGCAGAGACATCAAACAGGGATGTTTTAGACTTGCTTTGTGTAGCCCAGATGTAGGGTTTCCCATCAGCACGGGATCCTGGGCCCACACATAGAGGGTTTAGGAGTCTTTTTGAAAGAACAGAGCAATGTCACCAATTTCTTTTTAACACCGTGGGCTGTAGTGGTTGAATTTGATCTCATTTGTTTGTGCGCTCATCTAAGTGGTGGAGCAAATATCCAAGAAAGGGAAGATGCTCTCCAAGGTCATCCTGGTGAGAGTCCAAATGTCTGTCTGCCCTACTTGCTTGGGCCATTCCCTCCTCCCAGGCTACAGGCTGAGACATTAGAGGGTTGGTGGGTGGCAGTCTCATAGTCCCATGTCCTAGGTTCAGCAGTAGCAGTCATTTTTCTCCTTCTTAGCAGCTGGTGCAGCGCTGTGTTTTTGACTTTCAGCCTGGGAACAGCGCTGATAACACCGATGTTTTTAGCTGCTGCTTAGAATGTTTAGTCTGACCAAGGACTTTCTGAACCTCATGCTCTGCCAGGGAGGAGGGGAAGCCGGGAGGAAGCAAAGACAGGAGACCTGACCCAAACTGACCAAAGAGGTATTCCATACCACAGCACATCATGCCCAGTATATAAACTGGGGGCAGTCACCCAGAAGGGCTAGATCACTGCAGGGGTCGGGCTGGGTGTTGTTTGGCAGCTGGTGGTGAGCAGTTGTATTCTCTCCCTTTGTTATTTCCCTTGTCATTGTTATTATTGGTGGTAGCGGTAGTGATTTGTGTTACACCTCAGTTACTGGACCGTTCTTATCTCAACCTGTGGGAGTTGTATTCTTTCAGTTCTCCTCCCCATCCCTCCGGGAGCTGAGAGAGGAAGGAGGGGGAGTGAGCGAGCGGCTGCGTGGTTCTGATTTACAGCTTGGCTTAAACCACGACATCCCGTTAAAAAATTGCTACAGTGCAAAATGAAACCCAAAGAACAGAGCAAGAAATTGCAGCAGAAGGCTGAACTGTGTCTCCTAGTTATTGCAAGACAGGAATTTAGCTATTTCCCACACCTGGAATTGGTCTCTTTTTTAAACTAGTGACCACTTACGGAAAGCATAAGCGAAAGTTAGTGGGAATAGCCCTTAATGGTTTTGGTGCACCATACTTGATTAAGAGGATATGAATTATTTGGTGGGAGGTATATTCTGTGCTCTCTGCAACATCATACTGCGCTCCACTTATAGGAGTTTGCTACAGGGGCTTTTCTTTGACTCTATGCAAGTGACAAGTATGTCTTGCTGTGGACTACAGCTTTATAAGTCCATTCACCAAAAATATATTCTGAAATTATAATTATTTCAGGGCTAAATTTGGGGATAAGTTTACCTACACATTCCATATTATTCTCCAGTAACATGCATTTATGCAAGGGTAGGAAGAAACACACTCAGAAAAAACAATGTCCGTGTGAACAAATGAAGAGTAGAAAGAGCAAGTCAGCAGATTTCCACATAATCATCTCCTTGGTATAAAACATATCTGATAATGATAGTTGTATTGCCAAGAAACAGATAAAGTGAAATTAGTTCTCAAAGCTTCAATGGGTAAAATGTAAGCATGTTATCATAAAATCATCAGGACTGTAAGAAAATAAGTTTAACCTTCCAGGCATATATAATATTTTCATAGGATAATGAGTTTATATATTTATATTGCTTGTTTCCCTCTATGAAACGGTAATATGTTTATTCCTCTTAACACAATAAAATCAGTAGCAATCAGGAATTTGGTTGAAAAGCGCACACCACATGTTACCATAAAGTGACATTGCAATACTTTAAAATCATAGCATTACTCAAAAACATCGAGACCCTTACCGTGACCTAGATACTGTTAATGGAAGGTGGCACTGCAGTATGCTAAGTCAATTCATTCTGTCTTTAACCTCACTAGCTCAAGTAACGACCCATGAAGGTGCGCAGCATAGCCTGAGCCTGCCAAAGACCTGAGCTACCTACTTGGGTTACCTGTCCACCCTGAAGGTGTGTCATCCCTGATGTTACTTGAGCTAGTGAGATTAAAGCCCTGGCTGCAGTGCAGCCATGCTTCCTGAATTCAGTTATCAACATCCATGAGTGGAAATGAGCAAATGTGCTGGTCTAGATGCTCCAAGGAGGAGGCAAGTATTTGCTTCAGCATGAAGGAATCCTTCATATATAGGTACATGATAAGAAAAAATGATTTTTGGTTGGAAGACGCTCCTAAACTAATTTTTTTCCCCTAAAACTTGTGGTTTAGTATGGTTCATGTTACTGGACTATATCCTGATATTCTAAGGTAGAACTGCTGAATGCCCTCAAATTCCACCCATTTGGGAGAAAAAGGGGAGTAACAAATACCAGCAAACACTGAGGACTGCATTGGATTGAACTCTGTGAGCAGAGTCTACAAACTCCTGTAGCTGTTCAACTGAATCTTCTCCATACCACAAGGGAACCTGGCAGTACCTGATAACCTTCACACTCATCTTTTATTGTCCTGCAGTAAATCAGTGATTGTGGGATTAGTCCGGATGGTGGATGTTTGCCAATCTTTGCTGTCACCCCTGGCAGTCCATACAGGGAGCCAGGGGGTCACATTTCTCCAACTGCTGCAGTCTGTGAGGTGCAGAGCCAGTCTTCAGGGGTTCAAGGCAGACCGCTCTGCGCTCTTAATCCACTTATGACTCCATCCACTGTAATCGCATTTATGTAAAATTTACTGACATTTCACTGTAATGCCGGGTAAAGGTCCTGCACTTGTATGCTGTAAGGTTTGTTCATCTCGTTTGCCACCGCGCCTGCTGCTCAGCAATTTCCTGTTTGACACCACTTCTTTTCAAACGCTGTCCACATTTTTGCAGTGCCACCAGGCGGCTGGTTCCCTCATCAGCGTTTTTACGTTTCAATTTTGCTGATAAACGCAGAGCGAACCGTCGTGCAAACCAGAGGCGCATTAAACACAATTCACCACAGCAAAACGCCAGGTTGGTGAGATGCGAGCACAGGACTTAAACAGAGAGTTGGTGCGGCAAAGGTTCAACAACCATAGGTTGCGTAAGGCCTGGGTAGACCCGACTTCAGTTCCTCAGGCGGCGGCACAAGACGGCACTGCAGTACAGACAGACCTGCTGGGAGCCGGGAAGACAAGACGGGACGGGACGGGACGGAGCGAAACCCTCACCCGGCCCCCGAGTCCTCACGAGGCATGAGGCACCACGGGGCCGCCCGAGCAACTCCCTCCCCCGTCTTAGACCGACCCCCCCGCCACAGGCAGGACGCCCGGAAAAGACTCCGCCCCCTCATCTCGCCAGCCAATAAGCGCAAGTGCGAGGGGGAAAATGCTAAATGCAGCCAATAAAGCTCAACCGTGGCTATCACGAGGGGCCAATAAACATCTAGAATATGCGGCTCTGCCCATCAACGGTCGGTATGAGTGGGCCAATGAGAGCACGCAGATTGGCCTGGACTGGCCAATGAGTGTTGTCAGGTGAGATTTGAAAGTGAGGGCCGAGACAGGAGGCGCTGTGGGTGTTGGGAGCAGTGTCGGCGCAGGTATGGCGGGGCTTCGGGAGGGGGATTTGGGGCCCGGCAGTGGTGCCTTTTCTCTGAGCTGGCCTGAAAACGCGGTGGGGCGGTGGCGGAGAAGGGGCTGAGGGGAAAGACGTGCGATGACACCCAGGAGCTGCGGTGGGAAGCAGGGCCTGGATGAAGGATGGCGTGCTGTTTGTCGTGACCCCCGTCTCGAAACTGTTGAGTCTAGACCCTGTTCGGCCCTTAAACTTGCGAGGTTCCTGCTTTTAAAATAGCTGTTTTGTTATTATTCAGGCTAAAAAATGCAAACTCCGTACCTAAATGTTTTTCATATCTGTATTAGTTCTTTGTGCTTGTAGTGGTGTTGATCAAAAGTGTGTCTTTTCCCTCACTTTTATTTACATATATATACATATATGTATAAAAATCAATTCTATGAATTTTCAACTTTAATTTTGAGAGATTATGCTAGCTGGTCTCAAATCCTTGGTTTTACATAAGCCCTTTGTCTCTTTCCTGCTACTAGTCTTGAATTTGTGCTGATTTAAAGTCTAATTAATGTGGCTGCGCCATCCCTGGCAGTGTTCAAGGCCAGGCTGGATGGGGCTTGGAGCAACCTGGTCTAGTGGAAGGTGTCCCTGCCTGTGGCAGCAGGTTGAAACTGAGTGAGCTTTAAGGCCCCTTCCAACCCAAACCATTCTGTGGTTCTAAGATATGATTCTAGACTCCTGTTTGGGCAAGATACTACTCAAAAAACATAACCTGGAAAGAAAAGCAGACAGGTATTTTTGTCCTAAAGAAATGCTTAGGGCATTGAACATGCCATACATTTTTAATGAGCCCAAAGAGATCATGATTAATCTCTTGTATTGGTTTTGCTGACCTAGGATGTGAGATGATAATACCTCTGTGGGCAGCTATCTCTATCTTTACTTATATTTGGCACCTTCAAGCTTCAGATCAATTCTTCTGCAGGATTACATACTGAAATCACTTGTTCTTGAGACTTATTCATGTGAGAAGGCCTTAAGTGCATTTATACCACAATAACTAGGAAAATGTTGTTCAAAGTAGAACAGAGAAATACTTTAAATGTTTTAAATATTTATCAGTGTTGAAAACAAACGCAGCTTTCTGTGAGCTTGCCTGATAGAAAACAATGTATATTCTGTGGATATAGGTTACATTACCTTCCCTCAAGGCACTGAATCAAAAATTGCACATACGCTTTGAAAGTACCATTGTTGTACATGCTTAAGGTAAACTTAGGGAATTTGTCCTGAAAGCCTACAAAGGATGGGTGTAGAGACTTGATACTAGCTGCTGCTTTTAGGAGTGACTTTCATCCACTGGGATCAAAAAGTCTGATTCTTCTAGAAGTTAGGTAGTAGAGATATATTCCTCTGATCGTTTTCTTCATGGATTTCTGTAATACAGTGGGAATTACTAACCAGATCAGTTCAAAGATTATTACTGGAGATGCTCATAAATTAACCTTTTTTAATTACTTGGATATAAAGCATGGCAAATGTGACCTACAAACTACAGTAGAGCTAGTCTGATCATTTGCACTCATTGATTAAAGATGGCAGTTAAAAATCTCTGAAAGTTGGAATGTAAGATGCAGGATTGGGTGGGGCTGACATACATCAGGTATGTCAGAATTATGTGGAAGACATACAGTCTCTGAGTGCTTTAAGCTGATTTTCATTCCCCTTTGTTTAACTTCCATTGACCATTTTGCAGTATTGGAAAAAAAAAAGGCAAAATATACACGCTGAGATTTGTACTTTCCAGTATCTATTCTAAAGCACCTCCAGATGAGTGTGCAGTTACTGCTGGTGCTCTGCAGGTTGCTCACTACATAAATACTGCCATAAAGTGGGAAACCAAGGAGCTGCTGCTGCCAGCAGTGATGGTAGCTGAACAGACTTTGTATTCCTCCTTACGATAGCTCAGATTCTGTCCTTGTTTACTTTTTACATGAGTACATACAGTTTATTTCTGTACTCTTTCTGTTTATTTTGGTTCTCTCTTTCTTCTGACATTTTTTCAGTTAGGTTTTTTCAGATAGGCTGCTGGTGGTGTTTTTGGCTTTTGGTAACAAATGGAAGGGATTAACTTCAAGAAATCCTGTAAACCCATAGTCCAGACTGATGTTTTCAGTCCAGGACACAGATGATTCCTTTAGTTTGATTAAAATTTGTTGTTTTGAAATTAAAAACCTCAGTAAATGGCCATTTTACTGATAAATGAATAACAGCTGATTATTTAGTTTCGCTCTGTCATTCTTCTTAATGTAAAGCTGTTTTCTATAAAGCATGTACAGACCAACTGATGTTTCAGTAAGTCTTCCTTGGGTAAAAAAAATAGGGAGAAATCCTGCTTGCAGTAAATGCTATTGTATTGCAGTTGCATCCTGGGAACTCAGTTTGGAAATGGTGCCAAGAACTCTGATGCATGACAAAAATGCCTGGTTATCAGATAGGATATAATCTAAGTGCTCAGTGGCAGTGTTGCTTCCAAGTATTGTACTAACAACCTTGTAATTACTTGCTTGTCTCCTTAACATGAAAAACATTTGTGTTAAAAACAGAGTGGCAGGCCAATCCCTGACAGTGAACATTGAGTCCCCTACTAATTCTGTGTCAGAGTTGCTGAGCACTTATCAAACTAGCCACTTGAATGCATTAAATAAAGAGGACTAATAGAGTCATTACTGAAACTGTTGTTTGCATTTTCTCTGGTACATACACAATCCAAAGAACCCATGGCTTTGTTCGTAACATGCAAACTTGACTGAAAAGAGCAAAACAAAACAGCTTTTTTCCTAATCGTTATGATTTTTATCCAGGCTCATCAAGATGGCTGCTATCTCCCAGTTTGCCAGTCGCTACAAAAAGGATCTGAGTACAGAAGCCCTCAGAACAAAAGTGGCACGTAGAAAATCAATGCTTCAGAAGGAGAACAGGCACAAGTTGTTTGAAAAGGGCAGACAGTTTGGATTGGCAGATGTCAACGTTCAGCTCTCAAGAGAGAAGGGAAAACCTCAACTAAAGGAGGGGAGTGAAACATGTTCTCAAGAGAACAGCAGTGTCAAGCAGAGTAAGTAAAATCTTGTTTAGAAACCTTTTTTAAATAATTTAAAATGTTTTAGGTAGATTTAGTAACATCACAGGAACCTAATTGTGGTCAATGCTTTAATTTGAATAAAAAGTTTAAGATTAAAAAAATGACTACCAGTTCTTCTAAGAAAATAAAGTCTTAATAGAGCTTTATCTTTCTCACTGCTCTGGTGGTATGAACGAGGCTTTGCTCTGACTGGTCTGCAGCAGCTAAAGGAAGAATGCATTTTGCTATTAATAATCAATGGGAAGTCACTTTGTCATTCAAGAACTGAAAAACCGGAATCTAAATTTTCATCTAACATTTAGCTGGTGTCTGTCATATGCTTATTGTTGGCTCATAAATATCTTCAAGATTTTGTAATGTGCCTGTCTTCCATCTTTGCTTCAGAACAAACTACCAATGCAGCCTCCAAGAGGATTAATGAACGCAAGGAAATGCTCCAGCGCTATAAAGAAGAAAAGGAACTTCGAAAACTGAGAGAGCAGAGAGAGAAAGCAAAGAAGGGTGTGTTTAAAGTTGGGTTATACAGACCAACTGCGCCAGGATTTCTCTCATTTGTACCTGAAGATCCAGTGATAGTGAAGCAGAGAGAAAAGGTAATAAGAGCTATATTAAATATAGATATATAAATGAAGTACATGTGGTACAAGATATTAATATTTCTATTTGTATACAAAATGATGTGTATGTTATGCCAAACAGTTTATTTTGTAAACACTTCATAAATATTTATTTTACAAGAAGAAACAATAAGGGGGTGATTTGGCTCTTTAGGTGTTGTTTTTGTTTGTTTGTTTTTAACAAAGCTGGAAATAGTACTAGTGAAATGTTGATTTTTTTGCATTTATGACTATGTTATCACTTCAAAAACGGGAATGATTCATCCACAAATGAAACAACTAAGTTGTTTTAGAACTGGTAACTTGTTCCTATTTAGTCCACTCGACTGAAAGTTTTCACATTACACACTTGACCCATTCTGCACAGGCATGTTGCTTTTAACACTTGGGCTTCTTGCCTACTCTGACAATGATAGGATGGGGGATAAGGATTATGTTAACTCCTGTTTCCTTGGGGATGTTTCCAGGCAGCTCCTGCTTTCTCTGGGAGGATTACTCGATCAAAGGCCAAGAAACAAGAAGAAAAAACTTTGATACCAACTGCATCTAAGCACTCTACGGTTTGTTTTCCATATGAATTTCCGATTCATTTAGAGAAAAGTATGCAATTGTCCTTCAGACCATAACTCAAGGTTGTATGCTTAAAGTTGAGAGCTGTCCCTAAGGAGGTTTCCCTGGTAAGAAAGATAAATCACATCAGTTTTCAGCAAGCTGATAGACTGTATCTTGCTGATCTGAAGTAGAGGGAGTTTGATTAGGTCACTGCAGAGAAGAGTGCACAGATCTTCTGGATCAGGTTTTCCAATACAAAATATTGTAGTTAGCAAGGACTGCAGATATGCATTGAGGCAGTAGTGAGACTGAAGTTACATACTTTGGTTTTGATCTGGAGAGTCAGTGCATCTCCCTTGAATGCAGAAAGTCTGTCATGAATGCAGTTAATTCTTCACTCCAAAATCACTTAAATGTTGGTGTATTTTTATTGTTAATCTTGGCAGTCCCTTCTGCTATGACTTGCATAAAAAGTAGGTTTTGTTGGGAAATTTCACCAGCAGTAATCTGTAGAAGAAGCTGTATTTTGAATCTAGCAATCTTGCCTTACAAAACTTAGAAACAAACTTGCAAAAAATTATGTGACAAGCGGTAATGGACTTAAACTAAAACAGAGTAAGTTCAGGTTAGACATAAGGAAAAAGTTCTTTACTGTGAGAGTGGTGAGGTGCTGGAACATGTTGCCCAAAGAAGTGGTAAATGCTCCATCCCTGGCAGTGTTCAAGGCCAGGTTGGACAGAGCCTTGGGTGACATGGTTTAGTGGGAAGTGTCCCTGCCCATGGCAGGGGGGTTGGATCTTAAGGTCCTTTCCAACTGAACCCATTGTATAGCTTGAATGTAGTTTAAGAGTTTCCAGTCATAACGTTACAAAGAGACAACTGAATTAATACTGGGGCTTTTTTCTGAAAACTGATCTTTTAAAACACATATACTAGGATGTGACAGTAATTGGCACCTAGTTTCACAGTAAGCTGAAAATGTTTCTTAAATATTTTTCTTCATTCTTTTTCTGGCAAATTCTTAACTAGTTGGATAATACATGTTAACACATGTCTAAACTGAGCTGGTTTAGCTTTACTTTTTCTTTACTTTTCAAAGCCCTTTGTGCCAAATTATATAACCATTTGTTTTACTGGAGCCTAGGATAGAAAGATGAGGAAAGAAATTAAGCTGCTTAATTTCTAGAAGTCTAATACTTCTCAAAATATTGTCTACTTGTAGGTCTGTGCCAATGGGCATAAAGTGCGCCCTACACAAGCAGGATGTAAACAGACGAGTACAGACAAAGCTGGTGAAAAAGCAAAAGGTATGAAAGTAGTATGATCCCTACATCTGAATCCGTAAGAAGGACATCACTGGGTTTTTTCCTGAGTCAGTAGTTGTGGCATTATGGGAGGGAGGCAAGGAACATTTTTGGTTAAGATCCGAAGTACATTTTTGGCTGTAGGAGACAAGAAGTTCTTAGGTCGGCTGTTCCTACCAGCTATGACAAGGGCAGCAGCTGGCAGATTATCAAGTGTGTGGCTCTAGGTATCATGTGTACTTGTTGTTTTTGTAGGCTGTGGGAAATCGAATGTCCTGGTTACTGGTTATTCCCCCTATGAGCGAGAAGTAGTCAGTAGGCTGGATTTCACCACTGCTAGCTGCTTTAACATCTGGATCTTTGCAGAGCTGTTTGTCTCTGACAAGTTTATCAATTCTGTATGTAACTGCTGCTGTTACAGAAGAGCAAGGGTCTTCACCTGGGAAGATGAAGACTGGTTGATATAAGAAAATACAAAATTTTCTTGGTATTGTGGGTGGCCTGAAAAATAGCTCATTGTATGAGCTGTAAATATTTTCAGTGAAGTCACCTTCTGTCTATACAGCAAATATGCTGTTTGTGGTGTCTAAATGGAACTGCTTGTGTAACCCAGCGCTGGGAAAGGATAGCCTAATCGTAAAGCACATTAGCATAGAATGTTCGAGACAGCAGCCCAAACCTCTGATGTACACTAGTGCAACTGGATGAATATGTGATTATCTCTTCAGTAAATTACAGTCCTGCATTTTCCTATTTTATAAGAGCCCCTTCAATATCTGTCACTTTCTATGTGACAATTGCATATATTTCTTAAGAAAACAACAACAAAAAACCAACTCATGCCACCTTTCACAGAGTAGAATACTTTTCATTAGAAATACTTCCTGATAGTTCAATGATGTCTGTGCCCTAAGTAGATTAGGTGAAGTCGTGTCGAATAGACGTTAATGCAAGATGCTCAGTAATTCAGAGTGAAATTACTTATGCATCACTAATTTAATTAAATAGGCAAGCAGCAGACCTTTATTTAAGTAAATTTCAGTAATGCCTTCAGTGAATACTGAAAAGATTTGTTATCAGTGTTTGATATAACAATTGAAACATTAACATTTGAACAACTTTCATCCACTAGACTTGATTATTCCTTTTGTGCTGAATCAAGAATACACATTATGTATTTAAACACTAGTATAAAAATGTCATGGAAGTAAATGTCTGGATAAATCAAATGTTATAGTTATATATGTAGTTTTTTCCCCCAACTTGCCATTCTAGCTTCCACAGAATTGCAGTTTGATGTTAAAAACATGAATAGCATTGACCAAGTAGGCCTACTAGATTTCAGGCAGATGTAGAAAGGGAGGGTATGAAATAATGAGCTCCTGTTAAATTTTTCTGTGCAGGAGGATGCTATCATTTTTTTTAAGGATATTAGAACAGTACTAAAATACAAAGATGGAAATTTTTAAGAGCATGAACTTGTCATATTTTATAAATTGACCCTGAAATATTTTGTCTTAAGAGTACTTTGTTAGATTAGATTAAATTCAGACCTTACAATACTTTTATACAATGACCTGAGTATCACTGTGTTACACAGATGCTCTGCTTAGGCTTCCAGTTGTGCAAAAACCGTAGCAAGTTATTGCTCTAGAAAGTGTCATCTCTAAAGTGGAGATTATGTTGATTCTGATTGCAGGGAGAACTTTGAGAAGCTTTGTACATGCATCTAGCACACTGGTACCTTGATGGTCCTGGAGGTACTACTGTACAACAAAGACACCTTTCATCAAGGACCTTTAGAGCATTTCCTCAATGAGAAGTCCGAGCTGTGCTGTCTGTGTTTAGCACTGGTTGCGCTGAACTGACAAAAAACCAACCCAACTCTGTTGATTCTGGCAAACTAGTGCAACTGATAATTGCTACTGCACTTCTCTGATTTCTACAAAATATAAACTTTCTGTTTTATTGCTTGAGTGCAGCTCCTTATTAAGCTTGCAATCTCTGGAATTTATATTTCCTAGTGTTGCAGAATGCAGTCCAGACAGCTTCAAATGTAAGAATCACCAGAGCAGCTGCCTCTGCAGCTAGGCAGATGCCGAAAACAACAGCTACTGAGGCTGCTGCTGGTAAGTGAGGTAGTGAATCTAGTCCTGCTTATGTGGCTCAAGCCTGACATGTAAATATTTGGAATAGTGTGCTGTAAAGAGATACCATCTAGTACTGGATAAGTGAACAGTGAAAACAGTGTGCATGTTTATATGCTGCTGTTAGGCTCACTGTCAAATTACATACTGAGAGCTTTGTCTTCAGGATCTTGCTCATATCTCACTCTGTTGTGCTGTAGAGATAAATATCAGCTTGCTCTGAACTGTCTTAGCACACTATGTTCTGCAGTGCAACTATCTCTTTTGAATAAATTTTGTGTAAATCATGCCAAATCATCATGTAAGAAAAGGACTAAATACTGTATCACTTAGACTCTCATCTGGAGCCTTATTGCAATATTTAAATCAAGATGTTGAAACCAACACTGGACAGCTTCCCATAAAATCTGTCAGTGTAGAGCATCAGTATCCATATGGTAATCTCAACCTGAAAGAACAAAATGAGAACTGGTAAAGATTTGCCTGTTCAGTGTATTGCTGCTTAATGCCATAGGATTATTAAGCCTGTGATTAGGAACAGATACTTCTGGAAGAGATGAGAGCCTGTGTTCTTCAGGTCAGGAATATTTCTTCATCTATGTTTGTCTGTTTACTAGAGTAGAGGAACATGATGGATACTGAAGGGTAAATTTTTAGTATATATTCTAGCTCTCAGATTATCTAGAATGTTTTGCAGTGTCCCTTGTTATACATGTGACAGAAGTTAACCCCTAAGCTAAAAGCATAGCTTTTGTAGTATCAGTTTCAATTAACCAACAGATCCTATGCCATATATAAATTAAAAATCTGAACTTGATTTGGCTTGATGCTATCTTTTCTGCATTTAAGGAAATAAGATGGCTTTTGTATAAGAAAACATCTAATGCCTAATGACTTGATGCATCTGTTTTCAATTCTAGGTGATACATCTCTTAATAGGTTATTAAATCCTAGGCTGGGTTTTCTTTTTAATGAACTTTTGCAGTTGGGTGTTTGCCATTTAGCCACATCCCACTCAAGAAACAAAGCAGTCTCTCCCTGTCTTTAGCCACTGGACTTTTATGGCAATCTTGCAAGAGAGAGATTATCTTAATCAGATGCCTGTCTGACCTTTGGGAGTTTCTCTAATTCTAGGTAACCAGTCGCAAAAAAAGACAGCAAATGCAGGAAAGCAGAAGAAAGCAGTCAAACCTGACACCACAGAGGTAGGTCATTTACTATTTGAAATGGAAAAGCAGTAAAACTGATTTAGGAGTAGTAACAGTGTAATTGTAGCTCAAACAGTTGTCTTCAAACATAGAAGTAATAAGTTCACTAATAAGCTAGATTTTTGGGAAGAAGCTGTATGTCTTTTATAATGGTATGTTTTTAAAATTAAGATCAACTGTGGTGCTTATGTGTGACTTGATTACAAATCAAGATCTGGACAATGATTTGAATTAGATAAATTCTTACATGACATATCTCATGTCTGATGTTTAAGCTAGTTAAAAAAACCCCAGCATACACGCAAAAACAATCCACAAAACCTGCTGGTTTTATCTAGCATTTGTAGTTTTAGTGCAATTCATTCCTTTTTGAAACACAACTCTGGATGTATCATTTCCCTGCTCAGTTAAAGATACAACACTCCAAAAGCTAAGAAATAAGTACATGTTTAGGTTTTGAACCACCAAAAAATAAAGCTGGGAATGTTCTCCACTGCAAGGTAAACATGATTTATGACATGGTTTATCATAATTCAAGGGAGTCATTGTCGTTCTTAGTGACACTGCTGTAACAAAAACTTTTCTTCCTTTACATAGGGGCAGCAGTATTTGAATTCATCATAGCTCTCATGCATTCATGTGCTGACCATAGTGCGTGAGAACTATCAAGGAATTTTCTCCCTCTTTGCACTCCGCTATTGCCTCTTACCTTATGTCTCCTATCTCTGCTCCTGTTTCCGTAACTGTGGCTGTGCTCTAGCATGGTCTTGAAACTGGTGCAATCATGTGCAAACACTGACAGGAGGTAAGAGGCACTTACATCCTTGCTTAGATGAGTACCTCTTCACAGGCAGGAGTTGGTTTGTGCTGCCAGTTGGTAAACTTTTGCTGTAACCTCAGTCATCTCATTTGAAGTGAGTTAAAAGTTGAATTCAAGGCTTACATTCCAAGCAGCGGTATCTAAAGTAGAACCAAGACTTTCAGTGGATTGAAGATGTGTATTTTCTTGAAAAGCAATATTCTTTTGGCTAGTTTGAACTACAATATCTCAATATAGGTATCTCAGAAATGTGTTCTGTATGACTATCTGGCTGTTCATCTCATAGAAATGTGGATTCAATTTATTGATTAACTTTTTCTTCTCTTTTAATGACATTCTGTGGTCCTAAATGTACTTGTCCTGGGCTGCATTCCTCAGTTATCAGCTTATTTTAGCTTGTTCTTCGGTCTTTGGATTAGAGTATGTGTATAAACTGTGATTATTCAACAGGCCTAGTTTGATTTGGAGCTAGTTGTTCTGCTCTTGAGGAGCTTATCACCTCAAAGCGTTTTTTTTTTCTAGCAGTGGGATCAAGCATTTGCTCATTTTAATTACCGTTTTCATAGGTGAGGTGCTCTGCTGCTTTAGCCCTTTCAGTGGATTGTTGCGTTCCTTGTAGTGAAGTGCTACCCCCATTGCTAGAATGATTTGCAGGTGTCAAATCCAATTGGGCCTATTGATAAATCATGACTTCTGTACACGTATGCTATTGTAGAAAGCGAGTTACCTGAAACTGTTCCCTTCCTGATGGCTTTCAGACAGTCATGTTAAAATTCAGCCCAAGCCTATAGTAAACACTTAATTGATTTGATAATGTAGTGTTTGCTTTGTCTCTTTGTGCTGTTATAGATAATTCCTTCTGAACATGAAGTGGATAAAAACACTCAAGTGAATCCAGTGATGAAAGGTTCTGCAGCTGATTTGAAACATCCAGTGTCAATAGAAATTCAACAGGAGCAAACCCCAGAGGAAAACAAAACCAATTCTGCTGTGAGGAGACCCAGAATGCATTCTTTTGCACCTCAAAACTTTGTGTTCCAGCCATTAAGTGGATTAGCAACCTACAAAGTTACACCCATGACTCCTTCTAGGGCAAATGCATTTTTGACACCTAATGCCTTCTGGGATTTTTCAAAATCACCAAGGTAAGATTCTTTCTTCTAATGGACTAAATTGCTAGTGAACCTCTGTGATGATAGCCAAAACATCATCTTTCTATAGATTCCCTGTGTAGCAAACTGTTGTGATGTTGAAGCACCTGCTCAACATGGTTGCTGACATGGCTTAAATGTGGACTTAATTCAGCAACAAAGAAAGCAATACAATCCATAATTCTGTCTATGTTTTAGAAGTAGAGCAGCAACATGTATCAGGGACTGTGCCATGTATATCTCTGCGGATTTATTAATTTTAATAGGATTTTCTTTGTTCTCTAGCATTGTGTGTAGGATTGCTTTCCAAATTGCATGTTTCTGTGTATTTGGCCATATTTGATGTCATGTTTCTCAATGTGTCTTATCTCTAAATGTACTTTTTGGTTTTTTTCCAGTATTATAACTAAAAAATCCAGTGAAACTAAGGCACAGGAGGCTAATTTTAAAAGTCCAGTTTCATCTGCTGATAAGGACATTCAAGAGCAACAAACCCCTACAAGTCTGGAAGAAGAAAAAGGTAGGAAGTTGACACTCAGTTTATTGTTCTAAAGTTTTTAGTTTTCACCAGATTCTGAACAAATGCCTTTCATAATTTTCAGCAAGTGAATTGGATGAGAAAACTTCCATTCAGATGTCAAATTCCACAGTTCCAATCTCTCCAGATACAACAGTGTTTGAGACCAAGTCAGATGATATAAGAGAGCAAGAACATGATGTGCCCTATTTCAGGTTTGTGTTAATTTGTTTCACTTCCTCATTGTCTATTTGGAAGTCCTTAACATGAGTAATGAGACACCCTGTAAAGATTACCTTATGGTGGTTGGTCAGCAGTACCCTGAGTAGACATATGTTCCTATCTTCCCTTTTGTATTGTTAGTTCAAGTAAAGAATATAAAATTCTGGAGACTAACACCTTGTCCTAAGGGACACAAGCCTGAAAGCAGTAGAAAAGTATCTCAGTCAGCAAACTAAAATTAATGGCATAGCTTCCCTGAAAGCAAAAGGGTAGTAATCATAACAGTCACAAGTAGTGACAGCAGTTAGAAAATTCTCCAAAACCTTATTTTTTCATTATCCCTTTATTTTTAGAAACATTCTTCGGTCTGAGTCTGAGAGCCTGATGTCTCAGTGCCTCCAGTGGGATGGAAAATTAGAGCTGGACATTCCAGAGGATGGTAAGACTAGACTGTAATAGGCACTAGAAGGGGTGATAGAGTAACTGGACAGAGGGAATATCTGCATATATTATCAAAATAGCACCTAAATCTACAGCACTGAGTAAAGTTATGTTAAATAAAGTTTAGAGTTGTATCTGCCTCAAGACAAAAAGGCACACTTTATCTCCCAATACTAAAACTTGTGTAGTACTTGACATGACACATGGTTGACACTATCAAAATAGGTTTTCTGTTGTCAGTTTTAAATGTATTTAAATGTATGAACTTTAACCAAGCTGAGTTATTTTTTTTAAATAAAATTAGGTTTTAATGTAGAATAAGTGTTCATATTTGGGAGAATGCAGGTGACTCATCAATGCTTATCTTAAAGACTTAGAGATAAGCATTTTAAAAGAAGCAAGTTTAAAGTACTTCAATGGATAAGTTTGTTCCATCAGAATTGTATTGCAGGTCTGCAATTGATGAACATAGTTCAAACAATAACCAAACTCCAGACCCTTCAAATACATATTTAAATCAAGTATGCAATGATGGATTATTCCAAGATGTACTTTCTTTGTTTCCTTGTTGCTGTTAGCTAAAGATCTTATTCGCACCACAACTGGTCAGACAAGACTGCTCCTAGCAGAAAGATTTGAACAGTTTGAAGGACTGGTGGATAATTGTGAATTTAAACGTGGTGAAAAAGAAACAACATGCACAGACTTAGATGGATTTTGGGATATGGTTAATTTTCAGGTATGTACTTGCATGTTAACCTACTAGAAGAAAGTCGATGGGGTCATTTACTAACAGTGGATGGAAACGGGTCCTGAAGGAGCTGGCAAATGAAGTTGCTAAGCCACTGTCCATTGTATTAAAAAATAATGGCAGTCAGGTGAAGTTCCCAGTGACTGGAAAAAGGGAAATATAACCCACATTTTCAAAAAGGGGAAAATGGATGACCCAGGGAATTACAGATCAGTCAGTCCCACCTCTGTGTCTGGCAAAGTCTTGGAGCAGATTCTCCTGGAAGGCACATGAAAAATAACAAGGGTGCTTGGTGACAGCCAGCATGGCTTCACTAAGGGGAAATCCTGCCTGACCAATTTGGTGGCCTTCTATGATGG